>JBBPJW010000477.1:0-28862 GCA_038088935.1 Pulveroboletus aff. viridisquamosus
CTTCCTAGAGATCTGGTGAGGCTTTTATACTAGTGGCCCCTAACTAGGCTTGATAGCAGTGTTGAGACCTAGGCTCTTACTATAAACCAGGGGCATCACCTCAAGAAAGCTCAAAGAGGATCCCCTCCTTGGGAATCAAGCTAGGAGATCAAGAGTATAAGCTAAACCCTAAGGTACAAGAGGGTAAGACTCAGTTTTTCCAGGCTCACACTCCCTGCCTTATATATTACAGAAATTCATGCACAGACCATGTACAGGGAGCCTACTCTAATCTATGCTATCTATGGACACCAATAGTGTAAGTAGCTTCTGACTCTAAAGTAATAGATAAGGAAGACATGCATGGAGCATGAGGTAGGAGTAAGGCAGTGGCCTTGCAGATATAGGATGGAGAAGAGTACCATACCATGAAAATGTGGGAGAATGGAAGAGAAGTGCAAGGGCTTATGGATATGAATATAGTGTGGCTGCCATAAGGTCAAGGAGATCTATCTAGATCTCTGCCACAGATCTGCTGATCTCAATCTCATCTGAGATCTGCCACATCAGTGATCTGATACCATTGCATGGAAACTCTGAAATATGGACTTAGACCTTAGCCTAGGGTTTTCTTGATTAGGCTACTCACTTGCATGATCACATGCTCCTGGCACATGACCAGTTGCATCATATGCTCTACAGTTCTCACAGTCATGTGAGACTGTCATGTTAGATTATCACCATAACACTTAGGGCTTTATACAAGGCACTTGACTCTTTCTATACTTTTCCTTTGCCTAGTTTACTGTGATCTAGCATAAAACCACAGCTAGTTGTGCTTATCAGCTTTAGCCATTGAAACATGAGGATAGGACAGCCAGCTGCTGTTTTAGCAGTCCTCTATACCTGCCCCAACCTTAAAATTAGTTACAATGGTTCTTGACCCCCCTTTAACCCTCTGGTTTCTGTTTCCATTATGAAGCCCAGCCTTATGGTTGATTACATAGATATCAGACCCTGCCATAACAATATACCCTCTTTAGCAGCCCTTCTCTATCTATAGCTTATATAGATCATATAGGAGATTATTCTGCTTCCTTAGCTTCTGGTAAAGAAGACCACTAACTTCATGGATTATATTGGCTATCAAAGTACTCCCTGCAGTTTCTGTGGCTGCCTTAATAGAAGGTGTGACATTCTGGGAACTTTCTACTCTTTTGACATTTTTTCCAGCCTTAGTTCCTTGATTACTTGCCTTATCTCCTGTCCTTCTTGAGACTCCAGCATTTACCACCTTGATTCTGCATCTCTTTTACTCTTAATTTTTGGCCACTATAAGGGCTATTCTATTACCAGAGTAAAAAGCAAGTTGACTATCTGACCAGAAGTGCAGATCAGGAAGCTTAGCCATAATAGTATTGGGAAATAATTATCAGCTTCACATTTTCTCTGATATTTTATTGTCTTTGAGCCAACTCCATGCCAACTCCAACTTTAACTGGGTACAGAAGTTTTTCTTGCTGGCAAGCATTATATCTCAGTTTTCCTTGAAGATAACAAAACCATCTCTGCCTCTGCCCCTTTCACCACATTCTAATCCACTCTATTTTCTATTTCAAATCTTCTGTTTGCTACTCAGACCTTGGCCAACCTTTGGTTTTCTTTTTTACTAAACTTCCAATGCCTTCTTCAAACTCTCCATTTTGTTGCAGTTTACCCTGTTTTTACTTCTCTTTTAAAACATTTCAGAACAGTAATTAATACCTTTCTGCTATTTTTAGTCCCCTCTAGGGCACTCAGTTGGTTTTTCATTCCCTTTTTTAGCATTCCTTGTGCTTCTTACCATTTCATGATTACTTCAAATATTATTTGTTAGATCATGCAACTTTCTACAAGACTTCCATCAATCTAAGGCCTTGCAGTGAAGTAATTCTTTTTGAGGCAACAATTTGTCATCAGTGACACCATATTCAAACCAATGAACAAGATATTAGATATCATGGCCAACCTTGTGTTCATCAAGAATGCAGTCAATGATATATTCAAGGTGGCCATTATTAGCAAGAACAGAGGAAGGTTGATGGGGTTCATGGAAGGGGAATTGGAGGGAGTCATTAGAGATATAGTGACAGAGTTAACTAGCATGGAAGGTGGAAGAGATTTGAAAGTGAAGGGCAGAAGAAGAGTATAGAGGGAGGTAGATGGGTCAGCACAAAGAATGTGGTAGGGGCTGTCAAAGTGAGGCATGAATTTGGCAGTCTGATGGGCACCAGAAGCAATAAAATCCTGTCAGCAATTGTGGATAAACAAAAAAACAAAGTCATCAACTCAAAAGGTAGGGTCAGCAGTCCAGTGACAGTTAGCAGCCAGTGCCTGGGAGAGTTTGGCATTAGCAAGATTGTCTTGCACATTAAGCACATCAAGTTCTAAGTGGGTAAAGAAGGCATGAGCTATAGTGGCTGGATCTAATGGAAAATTAAAGGGAAAAGGAGGTACATGAATGGGAGAAAGCATGCAGGGACAGTGCCCAAGGTAAAGCTAAAAGAAAGCAAGGCTAGTACTGGCATTGATGGAGTTCATTAAATGAAAATATACATGGGGCAAGATAGCTACCCAGCCATGTTGGTTATGGTCAACAAAAAACTGCAATGATTAAATAATGGACTTGTTGGTATGTTCACTGGAGCCATCCGTTTAAGGATGGAAAGCAGAGGAAAACTTGAGTTTGATGCCAGAGAGAAGATGCAGGGCCTTTTAGATTTGGAAGTGAAGAGTTTATTGCAATCAAAGATAATTTCAAGGGGCAAACCATTTTCACAGTACCAATGGTCAAAAAACAGATGGGCAAATTCTTGAGCAGAGAGGGTATTATGACAGGGAATGAGACAGATGTCAGCACCAAGGTGGTTAGTAATTGTAAGTAGCATATTAAAGCCATTTTCTTCTGGAAGAGGGCCAACAAAATCAATGGCAACAGAATCACTGCATTAATCAGGGACAGGAAGAGGGAAAAGTGGACCAGCAGGGGAAAAGTAGGACTTTTGTGATGTTGACAGTGAACACAAGCATGAATATAGGAGTTCACCAGGTTACAATGCATATGGGGCCAGTAGAAGGATTAATAAAGGGCAGCATAGGATTTGTCAGTGCCAAAGTGGCTGGAGGCATCATGAGCAAGGTGGAAAAGGATTTTATGAAGATGGTCAATAGACAGAATAATGAGGCAGTCATTTAAGAAAAGAAGGCCATTCTTTTCAACAAGATTGGATAAGGTATCAAGAAGACTGAAAAGTTTGCAACAGTAGGGATTATTAGTATAATCATGTAGGATTTGAAGGGTAAGAAATTTATCAAGGGAGAGTAAAGAAATGTGTGCAATAACAGAGAAGGGGTCAGTATAATGGGAGAGCATGTCAGCTACCAGGTTGTCTGCACTTTTAATATAGTGGAATTTAAGGTCATATTGAGTGAGATATTCAAGCCAGCAGACTTGGTGGCAGGACAAGTTATATTGGGTGAGAAGATGTTCTAAGATGTGGTGGTTAGTGTAAACAATAATGTGGTGATCAAGTAAATCAGAATGCCAAAGTGCATGAATTACTGTCAAGGGTTCTTTTTTATAAATAGGGTAGTTGAGTTCAGTGGCATGGAAGAGATCAGAGCTAAAGCCAACAGGGTGGGCAAATTTGAGATCTTTGCTTCAAGAAAGCATAGCACTAGAGCAAAAATCAGAAGCATTACAGGTAAAAAAAATGGAGTTTTCACTAGAATGGTTATGATCAATAGTGGTGAGGCATTTAGGGCTAACTACAAGGTGTTTAATGTATTAAAAGGCATCTTCATGGAAAGAAGACCATAAGAGAAAATTACATTCAGCATCTTTTGTAGTGAGAGAATTAAAATGCATGGTATACTCAGCAAGGTTGGGAAGATGGTTGTTGCAAACCATGCAACGACCACTTTCATTTTCATGTGATCGTGGGAATCCCAACCCTTATCAGGCTAAACCCTAGCTTAGGACTTGGTTATACTATACGAGTACTTCTAAGGTTAGTGGCCATGAGGCTCATCTAGGGATCTTCCCTGGATCTTCCCCGGATCTCCCCGATCTCAGATCTGACTCATCTCCGTGGATCTGATGGATCTGCCAAGATGATCTCATCTGTGGATTGAGATCCCTGTCCTCATTGTGCCCATGCCTCTTCTTTTCCATTCCCCCACCTCCATTCATATCCGCCCCATGCATTTCCCTCACGGCCTACACGAGTATGCCCTTTATGCTAGAGGCTGGCTTACTGTACTGCTTTAGGGTAGACACTGATGTACATGGTCTGTGCACCATCTAGAGTAGTATATAAAGGCCGGCTCAGAGTACTAAAGTCCCTCAGACTTTATTACTTTGTAGCTCAGGCATTTAGGCTTACCAGGTTAAGCTCTTCTCAAAGATCAGGCCCTTCAAGGAAAGGCAGTTCTTAGGAAAGTCCCGTGTCCGAGTCTCTTACGTGTCCTCCTCGTCGCCATCACTCATAGCTCCTCGGTTGCTCCACTTCAGAGCCTCCCATTAGGAATTCCCTCTTTCAGTGTTCCTCCTCCGAAGTCATCATCTAGGTGTAGTCTCTGATCTTCAGAGTCGTAACAATGGTTGCCAAGGCAACAGATAAGGCCCAGGGAGGAATGGGCCTCATGGGCAGATTTGAAAACAGGCCAGTGAAGGATATGTTGTATTTTGCTGTTGTCTGCAGCAATGCCTTTAGCAGAGATATGGTGGCCAAGAAAATGGACATTATTATTGAATAAACTTGTTTTTTAGGAGAAGCAGAAAAGGGAGTTGGCAGAGAGTGCAGTAAGTACATCAGTGATGTTTTGTTCATGTTTTTAAAGGAAGTGGGATCAGATGATAATATCATCTAAGTAAACATGACAAGTATGGCCAATTAAGTGATGCAAGGCACTGGTCATTGTTATAATCACTTTTCATTTTTACATCATGTGACCATGGGACACCTTTAACCTTTCACCATTTCACATTGTCACCTCTTCACATTTTCACTCTTTCACCTCTTCACTCTTTCACTATATCACAAGCCTAGACCATGATATCATCACCTGGCAGTTCCCATGCAGAACTGCTAAGGGAATTGCTCTCTTATTGCCATTGGCTAGCTTACTGTAGCATACTTAGGGCCAGGCCCATTTACATGGTCCATGCACAACACTGTAGCATATATAAAGGTCTTGCACACTTGAGTCCTAGTACTGTATACAAGGCCTTGACTCCTCTTTTCCCTTTATCCACTCTTGCCTAGTTCCCTAGGGGTCTAAGTTAAAACCCCAGCTCTTTGAAAGTAGTGTCCACTGGACTAGAACAAGATTGAGACACAACAGACAACTACCGTTTCAGTCATGTGATGTTGGTGAACAGTGGGAGCATTGCAGATACCCATTGGCATAACATTCCATTCATAGAGGCCCCAGAGGATATGGATCACCAGCTAGAAAACATCATCTGGATAAACTCTAGTTTAGAAGAATAAGTTAGTCATGTCAAGTTTGATGAAAATCTTGCCTTTTGCACAGTTACATAAGATATTGTCAATTCAGGGCAAGGAATGGTTATCTGGAATTGTGTTAGCATTAAGGGCATGGAAATTATTGATCCAATGTGGAAGAACAGTGGGATTAGCCTTGAGAATAATAAAAAAAGAAGAACTATGTTGGCTATTAAAGAGGCATAATCAGCTAGCAGCAAGATGTTGATTAAGAAGTGTTTTTCAAGCAGTGTAATATTTTTTTGGGGTGTCATAAGCCCATTGACAAACAGTTAGAGAGGAATCTTTTGATTGGATGTGGAAGACAATATCAGAGGGAAAAGAGGCAAAATGGGGAATATTAGAGGGGAAACACTTAGTAAAGTGGGCTTTCATGTGGAAATCACAGGCAGAGAGGTGCTCCAAACAGGCAAGGTATTAAATATGTTGTTGAACAGCACCAACTCACTCATGGGGAAGGCAGATAATGGTAGATGCATCTGTATGTTGGCAGTAGCATGGCATATGTTGAGTAAGTTTAGTATAGAGTTGACAGTATGCAGATCAAGTGGTGGCAGAGGGCAGGTGATGGTGGAGAAGAGAAGAAAGGGAATGGCAGACAGGTAAGGAAAAGACACACTTGTTATTAAGAAGATTGTATTCATAATTGGTAACATATGTGTGAGAAGTATAATCAATGATAACATTATTTTGGACAAGAAAGGGCAAGCCCAAAAAAAGAGAACAACAAAGATTGGAAGAGACCAGGGTGTGAACAGTATGGGAACAAAATACCCCATTAGGGAATAAAACAGTTAAAGAAAGAAAGAAAGACAAGGGAACATTGCATGGTTATTTATCAGACATAGTGAGAGAAATAACAACAGGAGTCTGTAGAGAATGGGGACAAAGGCCCAGTTGTTGAACAAGATTTTGGTTAATTACAACTAATGAAAAGCCATTGTCAGTGAGGGCATCAATAGAAATGGGATGGACTTAAGTGGAACATTGATATGGCAGCACCAACAGAAATGGGGAATGGAGGTGGAAAGTACACACTTAGGATCTGAATCAGAATCTGGTTCATAACCAGAGGGAGATATGATAACTGCAACCATTTTCTTATCAAATTGCATGCTAGTTACAGTGGTTTGGTGAGTTCATTTGAAAAGTCACTTAATATTGTCTGTGGTAAGCAGTTTGTAGGTGTTATGGCTCCAGCCTAACATGTGGTCACACATGATCATGAGAGCTCTCCAGAAGCATGTGATGCAGGTCATGTGACCAGATGCATGTGATCATGCAAAGGAGCTGCCTTACAAGGTTAAGCCCTAGACTAAGGTTAGTAGTCCTCTTACGAGTATTCCCTGGCACTTGCAAGGTCACATGACTGTGGCTGGATCTTAGATGAGATCTTAGATTAATCCGATGATATCTCTAACAGAAATTAGGATCTGATTTGTGGCAGAGATCCAGATGGGATCTCCTTGGCCTCAAGGCAGCCATGCCATTCTCATAGATCAAGGCAGTGTTCTTCCATTCTCCCACATCCTCATGGTGTGGCATATCTCTCCTCCATCCCTTATCTGCAAGGCCCTTGCCTCACCCATCATACATGATCCATGCATGCTACAATATCTATAGTGGAGGCAGAGCTACTAAGGCTATTGGTTAACATAAATAGCTAGACTTAGGGTAGGCTCCCTGTTCATGGTCCATGCGCGGATCTCTGCAATATATAAGGCAGGAAGTGGTAAGCTAAGGTCTCCTCAGTCTTATTCTCTTGTCTCTTAGTTGAGATTATACAAGAGATCTCTATAATCTCCTGGCTGTCCCCTTGTGGGATCCCCCTGAGCTCTCTAGGGTTGTTTGGCTCCGACTCTCTCTTCTGCCTAGTTCAGGGCCACTAGTCTAAAAGCCCTAGCAGTAGCAAGGAAGGTGCTCACCAAGGTGCTTGAGTATCAAGGATATGGGTAGTGACCCATAACAGTAGAAAGCTGGATCAGGAAAACCATTAGGACAATTATAAAAAAGATGGTTGATGAAAGGTTGATGACACTTAAGACAACCAGTGTTGTTATAAAGTAATTTGCATATGTTATTTGTGAGTGGAGAAAGTTGGATCTATACATGAGCATGAGGGGCAGAAGATTTGAGATCATTTATAGGGGTGGTGGATCAAGGGATTTTGGTGCCAGTAGTATGCAAGAGATTGCACATAGATTGTTGGACACAATTGACATCTCAAAGGCATTTTTTATCAAGTTTCTTGATCTTTTCAACCCACTTGTGAAGGTTCCTTTCATTATATGCATTAGAGGAGTGATATTTGATGGCAAGTTCCATGTGCATATGGGCTTCAAGGTAATACTTGATTTGGTTTGCTAATAAATGGAAGTCAAGACTGGTAAGGAGGGCATTTTGCATCTGGACAGTGGTTACCCACTCATAAAAGAGGTGGTTGTATTAATGCAAGGCAAGCAGTTTTAAACAAGCATCTGCAGCCCAATCAGAGGAAAGCCAAAACTTGCAAAGTTTCATTATAAAAACCAGAAAGATGAGTGCATTAATGTAAGTAAGATCTATGGCATACCACTGCTGCTATTCCTTCTGTTTTTACTGCCCCTGCCCCTGATCAGCATCAGACACCCTTATCTGGCTCTGTCTTTTCCTTCTCCTCAGATTCTGATCTGCCTCCTGTCCTTCCAATGTCTTCACATGTTGCACAATTTATTCAATCCACTTCTTTCAAACCTCCAATCCTTATTGCAGGTAACCTAACTCCAGAAGCACTCAGGTATTGGAAGATTGGTTGCATCTCATACTTCACATACAAGAATGTTGCTCCTGGAGTCCAGGTTCAATATGTCACATAAGGACTGCAAAAGATGGTTAACCTTGAAAATTCTCAGCAACCTGTTCTTTTCTGAACTATTCTCCATTCTTCCTCCAAACCTTGTTCACTCTGAGGTTTTCATTTCTCACTCTTATTAGTCAATTACACCCCCAGACCTTCCAAACCTTCTCTAAGCCTTGTTAATCCAAAATTTCATAAGGTTATTCAGTAGTTAATTTCTTCTTCCCATTATTTGGTTGTACCTTCCATTCTTCTGAACTATCTCTGTGTTCCAACCTTTGATCACCCCAGTTTCTTCTCTTTTGAGTCCATGTTGTCATTTTGTACAACATTACTCAACTACCATTACATTCTCTTCCTCTCTTACCTCTGTGCTCTCCTGTGCTTCTGTTCTTAGCTCCACTATCTCCTTTGCCACCTTCTTTTCCTCTCCACTCTCTGGCCCACTCCCTGGGGCCTCTCTGCTCACCATTCATACAGAATACAAGACATTCACCAGCTGCTCTAGCAACCAGTTCTGTCTTCTTATCTTTTATACCTTCCAACCCCCCACTTCCCTTATCACTACCACTAGCAAGTGATAGCCCTCTGCCATCTGCTTGATACCTCTCTCTGCCTCCTTCAAGTGCATCCCTTTCTCAGGCTGCTTCTCTTCTACATCCCTCTGCCACTGCTTCTGCACTGGCTTCTTCTTTCCTGGGCACTCACACTTTGCCTTGGCCTCTTGGCAGATAATGCATGACATGAATTTCCCCATGCCCACCTCACACTCCAGCTTTCTCTCCTTACACCTCTGGCATATTGAAGCCTCCTTCACCCTCTGTTTTCTTTTGTTAGTGCTAGGCCCTGCTAAGCCTGCACTTGCATTGCCTGTTATCTTTGTCACTTTTTGCATAACTCCTCAACTATGTTATCATTTACCCTTTTATGGGCAGCCTCCTCTGCCACACACTATGCCCACTCAGCCTTCTTTGCCCTCTTCCATTCCTTCTTTGCTTTTGCCCTTTTCTTGTGCTCAGTATACTTGGCATTGCCCAGCTCCTCATCATTATCAGCACACTCCATGAGGTGCTCCTTAGCCCATGTGATAATGTCCTTGAAGATAAACATGTTGTGATATTGGAAAAAAGAAGGGTAATTACTGAGCCAAACCTTTTTTATTTGTAACAAGCCAAAAACTCCAATTATCCACTCCATTGCCATATCAAGTCACATGTTGGTTATTACACTAAACAAGATCATGTGCCAGTATCCTCCCATTCACACACTTACAGCCTTCAAGAATTCAGGCCTAAGAAGAAGATACTGTCATATTCTATATTCCAGATCTAATTCCAATCTGGCTTGCATTTGGTCCTTGCACCTATACATACCATGTAGTCCTCTGCTATTTTCTGCTTTCACTTTGCTTTTATCTCCATTTTTCTTGTTTTTATTACTTAACTTACCTTAGCATCTCTGGTTTCTCTGAACTATTCTGCTACAACTCCATATCTAGTTTTACTCTTATCTCTTTTTTCTGTTCTGTGTTTCCCCCTGGTCCTCTTCTATTATTATTCAGTTTCAGTCTAACATTATTAGATGTTATCTCCTCTGACATCTCCATTTATATCCAGGTTGCATTAATACCTGCCTTTTTTCTAAGATAACTCCCTTTACATCTTCTCTTCTTACTTAGACACTTCTGCTACTCTGGAACTATAAGTACTATAACTCCTATAAGATACTGGAGTTCAAATATTAATAAAAACACATCTTATCTGGACTTTTTTCTCACTCTAACCAAGCTTCTAAGCTTATCCTCTGACTCTCCAGATCACTTCAGAGTAACTTCATGCCCTAATGGAATTCTTAAGGAAATCCTAAGGGGCTTGTTCTCATTATAACTAGGCTTGATGCTCCTTGTCTTACCTGTTCTTTGTACTAAGCTATGAAACTACTCTCCTCTCTTCCTCTGATCTCTCTATAAATTGGAACACTGTGTTATACAAGGGTGCACCATATAAAATAAAGCCAAGTCCTGCTTGACCCAATAAGAACTCCCTTCTGTTACAACTCTGGAATCCAGAGGCTATACCTAGCTGATGATGAAGGAGGAGGAACACTGGAGAAATCCTAAGTGGTGGCTCAGACAAGGAGCAACTGAGGATGACTCTAAGAGATGGAGGATAAAGAGGACTCGGATGAGACACGGGCTCGAGCTTCCTGAGATCTATGCCTTTCCTTGAAGGGCCTGGATTCCTGAGAAGAGCTTTCTCTAAAGCCTAAAACTGCCTAAAGCTGCAAGTGATAAAGTCTGAGGACTTTAGCACTCTTGGCCCGGCCTTTATATACTACTCTAAGGGGCACACGGACCATGTACATCTGTGTCTACCCTGAAGTGGTACAGTAAGCTAGCCAGTAGCATAAGAGGCATACTCGTGTAGGCCGTATGGTAAGAGCATGGATCGAATGAAAGGAATGAGGCAAAGGGCCTCTCATAAGATGTGGGGAAATGGAAGAGAATAGGCATGGACACAATGAGGACGGGGATCTCAATCCACAGATGAGATCACCTTGGCAGATCCATCAGATCCACGGAGATGGTCAGATCCGAGATCAGGGAGATCCGGGAAAGATCCAGGGAAGATCCCTAGATGTGCCTCATGGTCACTAACCTTAGAGATACTCGTATAGTATATGCCAGATCTTAAGTTAGGGTTTAGCCTGATAAGGGTTGGGATTCCCACGATCACATGAGAGTGAAAGTGGTCATTGCATGGTTTGCAACACCTTCAACTCTTTTCAGACCACCTCTGGACTTTCTTGGAAGTCTCTGGAGTATGTTTCCCTTCATAAGTTAAGCCCCATTAGAGTATTCATACTCAGAATTAGCTGTCTGGGATTCTTACTCTATATCTTGGAATAAGTTTTGACATTTTGGCATAGAGAGCATATGCAAATAAAACATAATAGGGTGGACTTCATTATCCAAACATTGGAGTAAAAGAATATCTGTGATAGCATAATCTGAGACATCAGTCTTGACAATGAGCAGAGTATTCAGTATTCAATGGATAAGAATAGAGATAGAGGTGAAAGTGTCTTTAAGGTACTGGAAAGCAGTGTGACAGGAGGCATCAAAATTCCAGGGAGTAGCCTTACAAGTGAGGTGAGTAAGGGAAACTATGATTTCAGAGTAGGCTCAGATAAAATAGTGGTAGAAGTTAGTAAAACCAAGGAAAAATTGGATATCTCAAACTTTATAAGGCTCAGGCCAATTCTGAATGGCCTTAACTTTATAAGGTAAATGAAAAACTAGCCAGCATGTAGCTTAAGGGTAGTTCCCAACTGGAGTTGTATTAGAGATGTTATAAAGTGGACACAGTGGTCCAGAATATAACAGAGATAAGATAAGACAAAAGAAAGAGACTAAAAGGTATTAAAAGAAGAGAAGACTTAGCTTAGATGTTATATTCTGTTACCTATTTTATTAACTCCATTCTCTTCAGAACAACTTCAGTTAATTCCTCTTAAGAGCTATGTTCCTCTTGCCATGACCCTTAACCCTCTCTATTGCTGATTTCAGTTGCATCTTATTGATTATTATTTTAACTCCATTCTTTCTGAACTTACTCCAGTTAATGCCCTTAAAGTGTTTTTAAAGGTCTACACTCCATTTAGCATTTTCTTATAACCAGCTTGACTTGTAATTGTCTTATCTTATCATTCCAGCTCTATTCCTTTAGACCTACTTCAAACTTACTTCTATATTCCTGTTCATCTTTTATACTACTACTTACTTACATATGATATACTTCTATGATAGTCTCTTCCCTATCCATTGCAACTTTATTACAACTTTGTTTTACTCTTACATTTTCCTTTGTATCTTAGTTTTCAGATTTATCCAGTTTCTGTTTCATAATAACATCTGTTATCTACCTTTTGATATCTTTGTTCTCATTATCATTTATTTTCAAGCAATATTGTTATCTGTCTTTATCTCTAAAAACAACTCCTATCTTATCTTTATTTATCCTTAAATAACCTATACCCTCATAATTACTTAAGAAGTCACCTCTATTTATAATACTCAGTTTGAATATTAACAAAAACACTCCCTATTCTTGTTGTTTACTCTTTTTCTGACCAAGTCCATTGAGCTTCTTATTATTGATCCTCTGGATTACCTTCTGATACTTTGGATCCCTGGAGTTATATTCCAGCCACCTGGCCACTTTATCCAACCTTAATAATTCTGCTTATTATAGGTGAACTGTATCTTTCTTGTTCTTTCTATCACTTCTTTTGAGCCTCAAGCAGGCTTTCCTTTGTACCTTCAACCCTCCTGTAAGTTGAGGACCCTGAGAGTAATATAAGAGTACACTATATAAAGTAAGGCCAAGTCCCTATTTTAACTGCTCCAGAGATTTCTGAAATTTATCTAGTGGTTACCAAAGTAACATTGGTCAAGTCTGGATAAATAATTATCAAGCCTTCTAAAGAGAGTGGTTTAGACTTGATTAACCATGTTATAACTTTGATAAGTATTAATCAGAGAGAGACAGAATCAAAGGAGGAACAGAAAAACCAAACCAAACTATGCAGGCAAAGAAAAAAAGACTTGAAGAGGTATATTACAGATCAAGAAAGCTAACTTGAAGAGCATTTGATCATCACTCTGAAGTGCACTCTTGTATAACACTTGTTTTTTTTTTCTCTTAGACTTTGCACTACTCTAAAATTATAAGTACTGTAACTTCTGTGTTATGTGCTCAGCAAATACTAATGGTCTTATTACATGACTATAAGACTTGCTTGTCAAAACAAGGTTAACTCTAGGCAAAAGTTTGGTCTTTATTTAGAGTATTCTCCAATTCATGGTAATAGTTATATAATATGGCAGATTTCAGATAAGATTGAGATCTAATGCCAATGATGTCTAATCTAACAGATCTAGATTAGGATCAATCTGTGGCAGAGATCCAGATGGGATCTCCTTGGCCTTATGGTGGACATGCCTTATTTATATCCACTGTTTCTGCACCTTCCCTTCTATTCTTCCATATCCTCATGGTATGATTTCTCTTCTTACATTCCTAATCTGCAAGGCCACTGCCTCATTCCTACTCTTCACCCTATGCTTCTCTATTTATCAGCTCTGCATACTTACTACTATTGATTACTAGATAGTAGTTACCATTCCTGTACTTGGTTTGTGCATATCTGTAGTAATATATAAAGAATAGGGATAGACCTGGAGTTTCCCCAGTCTTGACCACCTTGTATCTTCACTTCTCCTTTCTTATCTTCTTTAGTACATTAAGATTAGTGTGCTTCAAGCTAAAGAAGTCACTTTTTCTTGTCTAGACTCATTATCTTCTTCTTGTCTAGTTTGAGGCCACTAGTTACAAAAAGTCCTCTTGTTGTTGTTAAAGCTGTCACATACTGGTCCACATCACATATAGGGGCATTACAGTTTAAATGCATAATATCCTGTATATAGTACCTCAGTTCAAATATCAATAAAAATACCCCTGTCTTGACTTTGTTCTCACTCTGACTAAGCTTCCCAGCTTACTCTCTGACCTTCCAGTTTACTCTAGAGTTCCTCCAGGCCTTAATGATATTCCTAAGAAAATT
This sequence comes from Pulveroboletus aff. viridisquamosus, assembly GCA_038088935.1. Taxonomy (NCBI): domain Eukaryota; kingdom Fungi; phylum Basidiomycota; class Agaricomycetes; order Boletales; family Boletaceae; genus Pulveroboletus; species Pulveroboletus aff. viridisquamosus. The sequence goes on from JBBPJW010000477.1 coordinate 13,990, forward strand.
TTAAGAACCTACTCTTGTTATAACTAGGCTTAATGCTCCTTGTCTTGCCTGTTTCTCATGTTGAGCCATGAGACTGCTTTCTTTTCCATCTCTAAATTCTCCATAAATTAGAATATCAAGCTATGCAAGTATTATAATTACTGTATTCTTTTTTCTTGACTACCCTAGTTCTAGCTTTTGACTTCTTGCTTACTAAGCTCTATTGTTACATTCAGGGCTCTTTATCTTTTCTATTGCCCTGAAACACTTGACTCAATAACCATTACTTATGGTCTGCTTCCCTTGCAATATTTACTTATAGTTCAACTCTTTAGGATTCTTTCATGTTCCATCTGTTTTCAAATGAATCTTTAGCCATTGTTCTTGACTCATCTAGTAGTGCTAAAAATTAGTTTACTTGTATTATAAAGTAGCATACTTTGCCTCTTGTTTCTTTATGCTACTTCTTACCTTTCTAGTACTCTATCTTCCTATGTCATACCTTGACCCCATTATATCATGTATCTTGGGAAATATCACTTGATCCTCAACTCCTCATCAAACTGCCCATCTGCAATCACATGCAGGAAGAACCTTTGTCTCAGCAGAACCAATGTCCCTGCTTTGCCTCTACCCCCACTGAAAGGTTCATGGTGCTGTCCTGCATTTGCACCATACTTTGACCTAAGGCTGACCATGGTTAAGCCTACCTTGGACCTTGACTCCAGGATATATGCTTATAAGGTCTATTTTAGTCCCTACCCAGGCCTACCATAACAGCAAGGATATACCACATAAGGTAAGCCAAATCCCATTCAACCCAGGAAAACTCTTCTTAACTCTTTTCCAGAAAACCCCTGGACTTCTTCAGAAGCCTCTAGAGCCATGTCTTCTTCCATGTTTAAGCCCCATCAGTGTACTTAACCCTGGAGCTTGCTTCTGGAGTTTTCCTCCTCTGAAACCCTGAGTCCTAGAGTTTCATCTAGCATCTAGGGATCGTGGGTTTTAACAGTCTTAACCCAAGTTTTGACAGAGTAAGAAGATATTAAAAATAAGTATATAATGCAATTGTACAAGAATCGCACACGACTGAGGTAAGCCTCTTCTTTTCCCATACCATTTACTTCACCTTAGCCATTCATAGTTCCTGTGCTCTTGACAGTCGCGTGCCCATCCAATAAGCCTCAAAATCTATTAAGCTCATCACCCTGGCGACCTCGGCCATGACGGTGAACAAGATCATCGGCAGAGGCGTCACTTCGGGTGATCTCGAGGTAATGATAGTCCCGCCTCCCATGACATTCGATGTGACAACAGTGGAGAATTCATATGATGGGGAATCTGTAAAGGCAAGGAGAAACAACGTTCCCAGGGTACTATGTACGACAGACCCGGGTCTGAAAAAAAAAAAGACCAGAGCGGGAACGGCTAGTGAGGAATAGTAGGAGACAATGGTCCTGCTGAAGCCCAAGGTCGCGCTCGAATCGGCCATTGATATATTGGATGATTTAGCGACGTAAACGTGCGGTTGGGGACTCGGGAGTTCCTGGAATACTACTTCCCATTCTGTACTAGTGTTTATGTCGTTTCACGTTGTATTTTAGGAATGTCTCAGCTGCGATTTATCTTGAGTGCTTTGGCTGGAAGTGCCTATTTGATGAGTCAAGACCACCTTCAAACATGTATTAGTCGCGTCCAGGACTTTTTCCCCGCTGGTGCAAGCCTATCTGAATGTTTTCCATGTCCGAGGTTGATCAAGTATTGCGGTGATAAAGACGAGAAGTATGCCCAAACGTATCTTTCGAGGGCAAACCGCGCGAGTGGTAGACTTGCGATGTAAAATCCCAACCCTGATGAACAATTCTTCGACCCAACCCCCAATACATTCAGATCGGTGTTCTAGGTGCACGTTCAAATGTTGATTCATGCCGGACTGCAGTTCCCGAGCCTCTCGTTGACGAAACCAAGACTGCACGCTGAATGTCATGGCTGCTGATAACCTTACATAACTCGGTCATCTTTCGACAACGTGTTGTGTACTTCACACAAAGAAGGCAGGCGTGAGGCAGCAATGCTTGAATCCCACCTCGTCTGCAGCGCCATCTTGATTTCTGATCGCTTGCTTCAGCGACATGCGAGTCTACCTGTCGTCCGTTGTCGCCCTCGCTCACCTTTGTCTATTTTTGCCCACTATGAGTGCTACTCCGCACAGTAGCGGCACACACACAAACGTGCAAGTAGATCAAGGGGTTGCAGATGGTTCTGAAGGTAGGGCCCCTCCTCTACTGCAGAGTACAGAGCTTTTAATTCCAGCCTTTTGTTCACCGCATACAGTAAAAACAGGATCGCAGGCATGTGGGTACTGAGCCGTCAAGACCGAGAAGTGCACTTATTTCCATGTAGCATTCCCGAGCCCGTCTTACCTTCTCGACGGCATACAAAGTAATACATATTATTAAACTCGTCCTTATTCAATTCTCATCCCAGAACAACGGCAGATGCGTACCTCTCGTCAGTTCTTCCCATGACGAATGCCTTCCAGGCTTTCGTTGCATCCGAACCATCATCATCTGCCTTTTTGGAAATGGCAAAGAAATACGAGAAAACGTTGCAGGCCTATGTTCCCCGCCTGCTTGACGACGCAGCCGCGTACTTCAAGAATACCAAGTTCTCTGACATTGCAACCAATATGCATCACATTGTCAGCGCAACATCCACTTTCCGCGATAATATCAAAGGAGCTCTCGATGCTCATCATATCACGTTCGATACACTCACCAAGGAGCTCGAGGACATATTCATGGCGATAGTAAACGATCTGGAGAAGATTCCCACCCCCGACAAAGCACCTGGTCACGTCGAAAGGGCAGAGATGGTTGACAAGGTCCTGGATAATACCACCCTGGAACTTGTCAAGCTTGCTGTGCGTTACGGAATTGAAGAAGAAATAGTTATGAACTATTTGGATACCTTGAAGCCACACGTGCAGGCACTCACAGTCTTAGTTGGTATGCCAATCCTGCCTTGCGCTTCGAAGATGGTCTGATGCTGGTAAATTTATCACGCAGGCGATATCAATGAGCAGCATCCCGACCTTTTCCCTGTTATCGCATTCAGTGTTGCCACTTTGCTCATTCCAGAATCGTGGATACTTAGACCTTTCCTGAGTATTTTTGGCTTCGGGCCTGAGGGTCCCATCAAAGGTCGGTCGAAGCGCTGCAACTGCTTATTCTAGGCTCAACTTGTTACTTCAGGTTTGGCTGCTGCTTGGATGCAGAGGCGGTTCTGGGGTGCAGCAGTAAAGTCCGGTAGCTGGTTTTCTTTGCTGCAGGCAGCTGGAATGGGTGTATACCCAATGTGGGCTGGGCTCGTTGTCAAAGTGCCCCTGTTGATTGGAGGTTTACTGGAACTCATTCCCTTTGGACGTGGATAGGACTCGTTTTCCCCTCTTTTTCTTGTTCTTTTCTTCCACACCTTTCTTGACCTGCTCAACAAACGAAGTGTGCATCAGCACAGCACTGTCATATACCCCATCCCTCATTGGCCAAAGACGAACTCGAATATGTTTGTGTGCGATGCCTTACTACCGTCGGCTCTGATCAGTTAGTTGCGATAATCGGTCGGCGTGTACACCATCACCCGACTTTTATTTATACGACACTGCAGTGAAATGATAAGCAGACCAACGTCCGTCACGTTTGGCTACAGCATGCGATCCAAAGGTCAGGTGGCTAGCTAGCAAGCTAGCAATGGACGGTTCCCTGGAAGCTTAGTCAACAGAGCTATCACCCTCACACATACAGGACCGCCAGGCAGGCCAGTACAAATGGTATCCTGTTTCTCTGAAAGCGCCGAATCGCACCTTGCGCTGTCGCCCGCTTTTCTTCCGTTCACACCTGAAGATGACCGAAGATGACCGTCCACGGAGATCATATGTTGACGAGTGTGTTCGGAGCGTGTGTGACGACTGGCTTCGGACATGAGAGCGGGGAGGTTATGGAACGCGGAAGGTCCCCGAGTAATCTCCTGAGTCCGGGTGCACGTTCGATCAAGGCATCGGGTTTGTCATCCCTGCGGTACGATAGATGATAGATGTGTCCCCACGCTGGTCGTTGCCGCAAGGCGGAATGAGTCCGATTGATTAGTGGGCACGTATGTCCTTTAAACCGCACCATACGTAAAGCACGAGGAATATTTTTAATACATTGAAGCCAGATTGACCTTACCCTCCCTGATCTCAGAAAAATGCCGGGTTGGCGAGATGAGACGTACACAGCCTGGGATTGCTGCAACCATGGGGCGGAATACGGTCCCCGAAGACATGTTGAGGTGCTCAAAGTTACTGTCACGAGACATTGACTCTTGCTGGGACTGTAGTGACTAGGTCCCTGCTAATGGCAACCGCTTGCCAAGCGGTTTTGAGTTGCTATGCTTCAATGTATGAACAAATCGTGGTCGTCCCATCCCTCGATCTTGTTCCCTTCCACAGGCCATCACACGACACCACCTAATGACGAGATTGGGTGAGCCTATTCTGGACCACTCTTCACCTTGTCGAGTGCAAAAGTACCATAACTGGATGATGATCAGTCAAGCAGCACTGTCACGCACGAGTCAGTGGCGTGATGTATGGTTGACGACATCACTGAAAGGGGATTAACTGACATCAAGGAACGCCCTTGGTCCAACCCGTAATCGACATACGTGCACGCCGACAAACGTTACGTGACTACATTATATTACCCTTCATCGAGATTTCAATCTCCGACTCGATTTCAGCCACACGTATGCTCATCTGGTGTGATGCAGGAAGACATGCTTTGAACGCATGTGAAGGCCTTGGGTTTCATGAGGTGAGTGTCACCATTAGGTACGGCGTCGTGGTTTCGAATTCTGCGAGGCAACATGTCCATCACCTAATCTGTGATGCTGCAACCCTGACCTGTATTCTCTTCGATGTACGGGAAACGTTCGAAGGCGGTAGGTCAAAGGGTTCCTCCCGTTGCGATAAGGCGTTTGTTTGCCTCATGTCCAGCCAAGGTTTGATGCCAGTGTGGCTGGCACGCGGAACGTGTAGCTTAGCTAACAACTCGAGGGAGTACAACCCTAAGAGTGAGTATAGTTGACCTCTTGACCTCTCTTTGTCGTGACCCCCTGCCAGTAGTACAATTGTACATCGAGTCGTGCTCGGTGCATCAATACTACCTGTTCTATCCCCAAGGTATAGCCATCTCTCGTATTGTCGACGACATGCCCCATCGTCTGAGCATGTTCGCAGCGCCCTCTTTTCCTGTCACCACCGACAGCCATTCTTATACTTGGTCTTCTCGATTATCTGGTACAATCCATCGTCATTTACTATCGTGGAGCCGTTGAGCGTGTCTCAACTCTGACCATCGCCGGCCTCCTACCCGTCCAAATTAGAAGCCAGGACGCCTGCTCGTTGACATGTCCCGCTACCCGGAAGCAGGAAAGCTGAAGGGAGATTCGGATACCAATCGTGAGGTGCACGCGGCAGGGGTGGAACTGTTGAAAACGCGCTTACAGCCGCATTTCAGCTAGTTCAGGATCTCCTCGCTGAGCGAGAGCACACACGGAAAGAAACGGACTCCATCAAAGGGCATCTTAATGCGGAGATCCAGCAGCTCAAGCAAAAACATGCAAGAGAGACCGAAAATTTACAATCAGAGTCGCGGCAACTCAGACGGTCGCTTGATCATTATGCTCCAGTGTTGGACGCGAGTATTCGCGATGCAGATGCACTTCGCCGCGAGCTTTCTAATATGAAAGACTCGAATCGGGTGACTGCTGAGCTCCAGCAGCATCTGATCAATCAAGACAAGGAGCTTCGCAGTGCACGCGAAGAATCGTTAGCACTGAGGAAAGAGTTAAACACCACTCGCGGTGCGCACGAGCGGGAGCTGAATGCTGCTCGTGAGGCGCACAAGCGGGAGGTAGAGACGCTGAAATTGGGCCTGCAGGAGCACACTCAAAGGGCTGAGAGCCTCACCGTTGATCGCGGGCGTGCACAAGAAGACATAGTGTACGTGAACAGGAATCTCAGCACCAAGACCATGCGGCTCGAAACGACACCCAAGGTCGACCTTGACCTAATCCGAGCGGGTTCAGAGCTAGGGAGAGTCAAAAGCTCATGCGATGTATGTGTTCACAAGCAGGACGAAAGCCTTCGGGAGATGGAGGCCCTTCGTCACGAGCTTTCCTTAACAAAGGAGTCAGCCACCGGGCTTCAGCAGCGTCTGAACATTCAAAGCGAGGAACTACACAATGCTCAAGAGGAATCATCAGCGTTGAAGAAGAAGTTGGATGCTGCTCGTGAGATGCACGAGCGGGAGGTGGATACGTTGAGATTGAACTTAGAGGAGCACATTCAACTGGCTGAGCACATGGCCGCTGACGCCGAACGCGCACGGAAAGAGATGGATTCCGTAAAAGGGGGTTTTAATGCGGAGATCGAGCGGTTGAGGCAAAGGCATGCAAGAGAGACCGAGCAGTTCGAAACAACGCTCCAGAAGGTCAACCTTGATCTAATCCAGGCAGATTTAGAGCTACGAAAATTCAGAAGATCGCACGAAGTACATGCTCCAAGGGCGAACGAACTCCGTGAGACGGATGCCCTCCGTCACGAGCTTTTCTTGACAAAAGATTCTGCTGCCGAGCTTAGGCAACTTCTCGATACTCAATCCAAGGAACTCGACAGTGTCCGAGAAAAGTCGTCAGCATTAGAGACGCTCTTGGATAACCGGACCTCGGAGCTCAGAGGCGCCCAGAGCTTCCTCACGACGGCTGATACCTTTTCTGGCGCCGAAGTCGCCAGCACCGTTCAGAGTCTAAACGCAGAAGTGCTGCAGACCACTGCGTTGATGGCAGAGTCCTTGGCAGAGTTGTTCATCCATGAGACGATGGCACCAGTGTCCAAAACGGACGAACATTTGGTAGCTTCCAATAGAATATCGGATGCGATCGGAAGCGTCATTATTCATTTCCTCAGGACGAAGAAACATAAGGATGATCCTATCTTGATACAGATCGCATTCCAAGCATATCTGGCACATCGTCTTAATTGGATTGTTCAGGCTTGGACGATCGGTGGAGACGAGAACCATAACCGGTTTATCGACGCAATCTACCAGAACATGCATGAAAAAGGTGAACAGTCTGCTTGAAACGTGGTACCCAATACTCACACATACATGATTACATGATTAGAAGCACAGGCAATCGCTGGCCGTTGGCGGGCCCTCACGCGCACGCACATCCCATTGATACCACGCAGCGACTCGCAGATCGCGTTTGAAATCGCAGAAAAGATAATAGCTGGTCTCAGTGACATTCTCCTTGCCACTGGATGCACCGTACCAAAATTGGACATTGTCTCGGCCCTTGCTTCAAAGTTCACAGAGAAGCTCATCGCCCTTGTCTCTTCAGCCATAACGGTGAACAAGATTATTGGCAAAGGCGTTACATCGGGTGATCTCGAGGTAATGGTAGTCCCGCCAACCATGACATTCGATGTGACAACAATGGAGGATTCATATGATAATGGAATATCTGTGAAGGCAAGGGGAAGCAAAATTCCCAGGGTACTATGTACGACAGACCTGGGTCTAAAGAAGAAGACCCGAGTGGGTACGGCTGGTGAGGAACAGTGGGAGATAAAGGTTCTGCTAAAGCCCAAGGTCGCGCTTGAATCGGTCACTGATATGTCGGATGAGCGACCAACGTGCGCTTGACAGCCCGAGAGTCGCCGATACTTACGTCCTTGACGCATTCTCATGCTGGTTTATGTGTTGTCTCTCGCTGTATCCTAGGATACGTTGTGTTTGTTAGTATTGCAGTTCATTGCCACTTACACCCGTCAACCTACGGGTGCATTCAGGATTGAGTAGGTTTCGGATGAGGAAGTGTTGGTTTCACAACCTCATAGCTTGGGACAGCTCTGCGGTCACTCTGGATCCCTGGAATACACACATAAATCAGACGCTTAGTGGCCATCTTCTCCATGACACACTAATAAAACGCTATTGGAGACAGTTAAAAGCAAAGTAAGCTCAGCCAAGACCCAAGATGATGGAAAATGATCGAAGAAGAAAAGAAATAAAGGTCCAACTGTTAAAACAAGGATCGGAGATGTGCTCAGTCGTTTTACCTGATAACTCCGGACGAATTCTGGGACAGGAACAAGGTGATGGGGGTGAATTGGCTCCGGAGATGTCCGGAGTAGGTGGGGGTAGGTCGGAGTTATGGGGTCTTGACAATGTACCCACCTCTCATTGGCCAAAGACGAACTCGAACACATCTGTGTGCGATGCCTGACTACCGTCGGCTCTGATCAATTCATCGCGATGGTTCGGTCGGCGTGTACACCATCATCCGAATTTTATTTACACGATGCCGCAGCGAAATGATAGCCAGTGCAACGTCCGTTACGTTTGGCATGGCGCTACACCGCACGATCCAACGGCCGGGTCGCTAGCTAGCAGGCTAGCAACGGTTCAATGCAAATGGTATCTTGTTTCTCTGAAAGCGCCGAATCGCACCTCGGACTGTCGTCCTCTCTTCTTCCGTTTACGGTGTTGACGAGTGCGTTCGGATCGTGTGGCAACTGGCTTCGGACACGAGAGCGGGGAGGTTAGCTATTGAAGACCTCACGGGTAGTAGAGAACATGGAAGTGAAGCAGACCTTAGGAGTCGTCGACACGAAGAAGCATGTTAACGTCTTGGTGATTGAGGAAAATCGGAGAGAGCATAATCTCGAGGGAGCCGCCGGTCCGTTCTTTGCCTGGCGGGTGCTCGAGTTTAAAGGTCCATCGAAGCCACGTATCATCCGCAAGCGTGCAAACACCTGTACCAGAGACACACGACAGGCCACTGGCGCAAAGTTCTGCCGTCCCAAAGTCATGGTCGGATTTCGGATTCTGTGTTATGCCGCTACCACTGACTCACAATCCTCGTCGCGAGGGACGCGATTTCTGTTTCCACCACATATCTCACAGCCTCTCGCCTTGCGATGGCGCGCAAGCTTTCCGCTGATTATTTACGTTCCAGGAAGTGTGCAAAAGATATTAGAGACAGATAGTAGCTGCTTCTTTGAGTATCAACATCTCGTACACCTCTGCATTCACGATGTTCCAGGTGCGCAAGGTAACTAGGTACCTCTCTCATATGCGCCTGCGTCCAAGATAAACAGAGTGGTTTATGCAAAGCACGGGCGACGTCCAAGAGAATTCACATCCTACCAGGACACGACGAATGTCAAGAAAAGAACAAGAAAATTTTCATCCCCAGGCACTGCATCAGAAGAAAATAATCGGTTCGCCAACAAGGCTCTCTATTCCTCCGTTCTACTCATATACGGTCAATGCGTTGAACGTGAAATAGGCATTTCGGAATGCCGAGGGATTGGAATTCACGTAATCTAGCAGGTTTGGGGGGGCTGAGATCGTGTGTTGCACAGGGAAAAGAATAAAGCACACCGGTACAGGTCGACGGACAACCAACTTCTCTGTAAAGCTGGGCAACTCCAGCCCACGCGCCACCTATCAGAGATGAAGGGAGAAAATGATTTGTTCATGCTCAAGAAGAAGTGGAACATACAAAAATCGAGGTTAATCACGATGTTGAATGGGCTGAGATGGGTCGCGAAGTTGCAATAGACGCTGCTCGGAAAATATGCAGTAGGCGTTCCCTACAAATTCCGTTCAGAAGTAGTCTCAGCATTCAGTCCAGCTTTCGGCGGTAAGACACCAGTCCCCACCCAGCTGTCTGTATCGATCCTTGAACCAGGGTGCGACACGTCTCTAGGCACCAACCCACTTTTTTGCTCCCAAAAAAAGACCTTGATAAACGAGACCGTGCGCTCGATCGCGTACCTAGCATTTTTTTCCCAGACGTCATTTTCCCCAAGGGGCGACGCCCAGTAGGTAAGAAAAACAGGATTTCGTACCATCCTCCACCGACCGAGTTGAACGACGGACCATAACTGTGGGACGCGTTGACGGAGACACCGCAGGACGTATTGTCCGTTTCGTACACGTTGCAATTGGTGCCTTTGCTCGTTCTGTCGTTGAATGATGAGTGAGCTCCTAATAGGACACATAAGAAGACCCGCGTTCACCCGCTCATCTGTCGTTCCGGAGGCATCGTGCAGTCTAGGATTGGAGAAATCAAGACCAGGAGATCTAAGATAGTACATGACGGTATAACAGAGCGAACCTGCGCCAGTGTGCAAGGTGACGAGGTTGGGGGATTGGTTATTAACACCTTCTATGATGTCGATCTCTCCCTGACCCGCCAACATTTCAGTGCGCAGGTCGTGGAATTTGACGAAACTGTCTATACCCCATCTGGCCAGTTGGCGCCAAGTTCCTGCAAGACAATGGTGTCGACGTGATTCTATAATGGGCGTTATTGGGGAGGGAAGGACATACCCTGAAGAGTTCATTTGTTTGCTCAGGTAAGTGGCACTGACGATAGAGAACGAAAACTCAACGGACCCTTTGCAAGTTGATTGCGTGAGCCCAGTGAAACACACTCATTACCACAGTAGAGTGGAGCAGGCGACGTACAGACAGCCGGCCAAGTACCACAGCCCTCTGGCATATGAGCGATGTCAAAGCTACGAAAACGCATAAGATTTCAACCAGACCAACCCAACCCATCAAACAAACGTGCATGGCAACATGTGTGGTATACTTTTCATTGGACACGATGTTAAACGAATCGCGCCCGGGTCCCAGCGAGCTGAGCACAGTGGTGCTGTCGGCGCGTAACGTCACTTGATTCCCAGAGACAGATACAAGGCCTTTGGATCGTGCCGTATTGAGATCGACATAGTTCCTGTGATGCCCGCATCAAACACAACCCGGACATCATTCAGCGAGACGAAGGATAATGACATACACGCGACCCCAATTGGGATCTGCATTCGTCTCCCAAGTGAACGCGTTGATGAAACTCTCGCCTGTTAAGTTGCTCGACAGCGAGTACGTGGCGGATGACGCGTAGTGCACAGCTGCGAGGAGAATAAGCAACCTAGGACTCATGGTTTGTTACCCGTAGCGAAAACGGGCTCTGATGACCCTTCATGAGGCCTATTTATGTAGTGTGTCGAGCGCCACTGAGGGGTGATTCACTGTCCATTGCATGTATATAGTTAGACCTCTGCTGTCGATGTGGCTTAACCGTTTAAATGAATTATGGATAACACGGCGTACTTACCCGTCGCGACGTGATGTGTAGGTGCACCCTTATTCGAGATGCGCAACGTCCACCCAGTCGTTCCAAGATGAAATGAAATGAGCTGACAAAACCAACCAATGTTCTTGCTACTGAGACAATGAAAAAATAATGACCGTGATAACGATGCTAACCTTGAACTAAGACCTAAGCGATCGATCACCAACTAGAACGCCACCGCTCGTGATGCGCGATCGGATACAGACAAGCCTCGTCTTTTTGAGAAGTCCCCTCGATTAACGCTGGGAACCGACCCCGACAGGGAACTGCGTGCGCTATGTCTCTCAAGTCGCGTAGAGCCAAGTTTATCATTGCATCGGGGGCATTGGCTGATATTCCGTCAGTGCGAGGTCATGTAGGGGCCGTGCAACTAGTCTCCGTACCGCAGAACATGACGGAAATGTAGCAGGCGACATGAAAGAAGCTCGGGGCCTTTCCTCCCCACAATCGTTGAATGCTCCCGAGCTCCACTTTCAGCTGGTGGGTATTCGTGACTTCCATACGTGCGCGCACGTATACGGTACGCGGCGTGCCGCATTGAGTGGGAAGCACCAACAAGACAAGAGCACTCTGACTGCGACGTCACACCTCCTGCGCGGATTCTCATTCCGACGCCTATTCGAGCATTACTAAGAGTGGGGTTCCAGTTGCCCTTCATAGTTGTGTACTCTTGTGCAGCGAGAGTGCGTCAGCTATACAGAGCAACTTTAATACGGTGCCAGTTTGATCGGTTTGCTCCTTGACAGCTGAAAAGCAGGACGGCAACATAAAGACTGGAAGTAGGCTATGGATCAGAAAGACCAAGCGTGGGTGGTCTGCGTCAACATGTGGCGGAGCTGGAGTCTGGGAAGTGCCCACCGCCTCGCTAGCAGGAAACCTTTTTTGACGACTCTGAGTCTGGCGATTTCATCGCACTGAACACGGTTCCTAGTCGGAGACTACCTGGCCCTACGTCGCTTCGACCGGTCGTACTGGGATTTTTGGGCACACCGTTGTCGTGGGTTATGTATAGAAATAAGGGTACCGAACCTGACGGCCTGCCCCATGAAAGATAGCCCGGTGCTGCTCACGATAGCAGATAAGTAATGAAAGGCATGACCGCATGCCAACCAATTCCGAGCCTCTAGAGCGGTGACTACTTCATCTACACAAACTATACATGACTTTCTCATGCGGAAAGGACACTACAATGCCGGTATTACCCAAGTGCCTTACTGCCTCCAATTTCCGCTAGACGATTCACACAGCCTGTCATCCAAACAATATCCTGTTGACCTCCTCCACGAGTGCCGCATTAGTAGCACTCGTTACAGCGAATGGCGCAAACCCCGTCGCCTGAAGGCCTTGGTAGGTAGTTATATCCTGTGGGGTCGCTCGGTCTAGAAACCTGGATTCTCCTTCACCTCCGGGAAAGTCACTTGAGAAAGTGACGTGCTGTCGTGAATAAGACGTAGGTCCTTGGTGTTTACCTGGACTCACGGTGCGGGAAGGCCATGAACAAAACGGATCCGTTGGCTGCGAAGGTACGAAGCGCTGGTGGATAGCGTTTACAATCGCCCAAAGGACCAAGAATGGTCCTCACTTTTTAATGCATAGCGGTGCGGCTGGAATGTACAACACTGAGGAGTCCTCCTTTCCGTTGTGTTCTCCTTCCACAGCATGCACAATATCACAATGCCCTAATCAATTCATACTTAGTCCTACTCGTCATAGTATTGTGATTCAGGGCACTGCCATCATGGACACTCACAATATACCTGATCCCCGGGCTCAATTCTCGGAATAGACACCATCGTCTCCGCAATTTTCAGGTGCGGATGTGTGATTTCATTTAGTTCCTGCGCCTTACCGGGCACACTACCAGGGAACTCGCTACCTTCTAGGTTCAATTCCCAGTCCTCCGCAGCCAAACTTACGTTCTGTGTCCCCCCAAGTGTTTGGTCTGTCTTCCACGTGGCGGCATTGCGTGGTTTGAAGAAGGGACGCAGGATAATATAAGCAGTTGCAAGCGAGAGCATGGGAAGGACGCGCAAGGTGCCTTCATTGACGCCTGTCGAGGACATGGATGTCCAACCTTGCCAACACCGAAGGATCGTACATTGGTTCCTGCACCACATGAAAAAATAGTGAATTTATGTCTCCACGACAAATATGCTGTCAGGATGGCAGGGCAGCGAAAAGGGAAGGGAGGGAAAGCGATGGGGGGAAGTAGGCAGAAGTGCAGGCAAATGAATCCGAGAACGTACGGTGTGTTGTAAAGATCTTGTCTTGCATTCACCCTCCAAGTTGCGTCGAATGGATCGAATGCCTCCCAGCCACTCTCTCCGCCACGGAAAATATTGGTCCACACTTTTCTAAACGCGGTGTCTTCCCACCGCTCGACGCTCCCTCCGTCGATGTGTGGACCCAGTGTGAACGAGCTATCTCCAGGGGTACGTATGCGTAGGCGGTCAAAATAGCTGATGGGTGTTGAGAAATCGACGGATGCAGGAAAGGAGGCGGAGGAATGCCAAAGGGATAGAAGGGCCTTTTGAGTGTTGAGCAGGGAGTCGTGCGTGCGCGCATAGAGCTGTGGTTTCGAGTTGTATAGTTCGTATGCTTGAATATTCTCCGCGGGGAAGCCTGTCAATCGGTGCGTTGAGCTCTGTAGATGGAAGCAGCCCTTAAAGCGATACCATGCACCGGGTTCGCTGCAATGTAGTCCTTGATGCGGCGTTTCCACTCCAGCACTTCCTACAGATCAAATGCGTCGTCGGGTCCAAGATGGAGTGGTCTTCACGTGCACTCACACCCTTTGGAACACCACCTGTGATAACGACAACGCCTGTCTTCCGGATTGCGTCTTTTTGGCTTTCTGATAAGCCGGTCTCTACATCTCCGTACGGAATACGTGGGATGATCTCCGAAAAAAAAATAAGCATGCAAGCACAGGTAACACGGAGTGCGATGCCGAAAAAATGGCTTACATCCCCTCCCTGAGAAATGATTTCCTGCACCCGAGGTTCAAGGGCCCCAAGTACGCCCTTCCAGGCCATCTCAAGTACATCGGTTGCCACGTCTATGTCACGCAGCACGTCTTTCTTTACGGCCGAGAACCGTGCGGGGAGTGGTGCAACGTCGGCATTCGGGCCAAGGGTGGTAAATACGTCGGCGATGGTTCCGACCTTCCCCATCCCCTGGGTAGTTTCTGTTCCCAACATTGCGATGCGATTACCTCCACGAAGCGTTGGGTGACGGTGGAGGAGGGGGCATCTCATAAATCCTCGTGAGGAGAAGACAATACCGGGCTTGTGCAACATCGTCGAGGTCAAAGAGGAGGAGATCAAAGAGACCAGATGGATATAAGGCGGGAATTTACAAGCGAAGTCATCAGCTGGGCTTTTCCTCCCATTACGGTGGCATTCGTTTACGCGGAACTAGGCGAGGCGTATATCAGTCAGTCGGGTCACGAGCATTGCCGACGTTTTCCTGGAGTTTTCCCGGCCACCGTCCCAAGTACCTGCTTGCCTAGCAGTCCATCGAATCAGCAACCTAGACGACGCCAAGAAGCTGATCTAATCCGTCCTATACTCATTTGTACCAGGTGTGGACGATACCATGAGACCTGCCGGCATGGACAAGAAGAGTTTTTCTATCTA
>JBBPJW010000478.1:0-28847 GCA_038088935.1 Pulveroboletus aff. viridisquamosus
CTGGCAAACAGCACAGCTGTTGACATACTGGCAAATGTAGGTGGCAAGGCCTGGCCACCAGAACTCCATTTGAACAAGCTGGCAGGTTTTCAAGTAGCCAGGATGACCAGTGATCTTGTGGTCATGGCATCATTTTAGGATAGATTGGTGAAGAGATTCATTGGGGGAAATGTACATGCAGTTGTAGTACATGAGCATGGTATTGCAAAGTTGTCAATCACAGAAGTGTGATTGCAACCCATTGTACATGGGACCATCCCATTTCTAAAGGATGAAGAGGCAAAAAGGGTCACCCACTTGATGTTTCATAATGTCGGTGTGAAAAGTGGTGTTGATAATGTGACAGAAGATAGTTTCTGGGAGTAGGGTGATGGCAGAGTTATCTAAGGAGGAGTCAGGACAAAGGTCCAGATGACAGGAGAGGGCATCTGGCCCAGTGAAGAAGAAACCAGTGACATGTTGTAGTTGAATATTGAAGTTAAAAAGGTTGAGAAGCCAATGGGCTTGTCATCAGTTGAGGGTCTGTGGGGATCTAAAGTAGGTGAGGTTTTTATGGTCAGTAAAGACCTGAACTGCATGGGGAGAGCCTTGGAGATAGTGTCACCAGGCTTTCAAGGCATGAATTATGGCAAGTAATTTGTGGTCATAGATATCATAGTTTCGTTCAGTGGGAGAGAAGGTCTGTGAAAGATAGGAGCAGGGATGCCAGTCTCCATTGGCATCAGTTTGAAGGAGGATTCCATCAGAGGCATATACTGATGCATTGGTGGCAATAGCAAATGGTTGGAAGAGGTCAGAAAGTTAGAGAACAGGCTGGGAGGGGAAGAGGGCTTTCAGAGAGTTGAAGGACTCCTGACAAGCAGGTAACCAGGACCAGGGAGCCATTTTCTTGGTAAGGTTGAGGAGAGGGTAAGCAATGAAAGAGTAGTTGGAGATGAATTGCCTATAGGAATTAGTGAATCCCAGGAAGGATTGGATGTTCTTAATCTTCTGTGGCATGGGCCATTTAGTGATTTCATCAAGCTTAATGGAGTTCATCACAAGTTCTTCTGGTCAAACAATTATGCTGAGGTATTCTACAGCCTCAATGGTGAAGGTGCATTTTTCCAGTTTTAAGTGAAGATCAAGGTCTGCCATGCATTGGAGGACACGGGCAGTGTGAAGTTGGTAAGTTTCAGAGTTGGAGAAGGAGATGAGAAGATCATCCATATAGATAACCAACCATCCTTCAGCAATCATATCTCTAAAAGAGTTATTCATAAATTGCTGGAATGTAGCAGAAGAGTTGTTCAGGCCAAAGAATATCACCATTGGCTCAAAGAGCCCTTTGTGCATGATGAACACAGCTTTCCATTGGTGTTCATTCTTGATATGAACATTATTATATCCCCATTGGACATTGAATTTGGTAAAGAGCTTTGCTTCCTGAAGCTTATTGATGAGGTCAGAGATAAGAGGAAGGGAGTAGGTATCACAAACAGTGTGTTTGTTCAAGTAACAGTAGTCTTGGCAGGGATGAAGTTTGCCATTCTTCTTTTTAATGAAAAAGAAGGAAGAAGCCTGGGGAAAATTGGAAGGGCAGATCTTTCCAGCCTGAAGGTTTTCTTCCAGAAACTCCTCAGTTGCCTGGCATTTAGGGGGGGATAAGGGGTAAACCTTACCAATTTTTGGGATAAAGGTGTCCTTCAAATTTATCTTGTGGTTGTTGGGCCTGCTAGGCAGCAGGTGATTAAAGGTTTTTAGAGTATCCAAAAATACTGAGGCAAACCTCTGATATTTTATTTTTTGGGAAGTTTGGTCTTGGGTTTTGTGGCATTGGTGTCAATTGCTAGCTCAGTAAAAGTGGTGAGCTTAGCGACAGTAACTGAGGAAAGAAATGTGGAGCATGCAGCTACCACTTGAGAGAAGTGCCAGATATAGAAATAGTCTTGGAGGGACTTTTCTGGGGTCTCATATTGCAAGTAATTGACAAAAAGATTGTCAACATTGATGGTGGTTTCCCAAAGTTGGCATTGTTTGAGTTCAAGGAGGACAGAGTTGAAACAATAATGTTCCTTTAAGGTTTCTAGGGTCAATGAAATAGTCAGTGTGCTGCTTTTTCAATCAACAGTGGGTTTGATGTCTTTTAGCCAGGGGAGTCCTAAGATCAAGGTCTCCTTGCCACATCCCATGACATAGCAAAGAACCTTGGAGGTGAAGGTCTCAATGTGAAGGACAACTTTACAGATATGAGTAATTCTTCCTTTGCTATTTGTAGAAGCATCCACATTTTGAATATAGAGAGGTTGAGGAAGACAGGTGGTGGGGAACTTGTGGTAAGACACAAATTCCCAGTTGATGCAATTGATCTGGGCTCCACTGTTGACTATGGCAAAGACATTTATGACTTTCCTGGAGCACTCAGGTGGAGATACTTGTACAGGGATTTGGATTGCTTTCCTAGAGGATGATATAAGCACAGGAGTACATGAGGGGGATGGAGCACCTTGCATAAGAGAGGTACTCTGATTCAAAAATCAACTTTTCCAACTTCAACTGCTTCTTCATTACTAACCTCATCTATTCCAGAAGGTTCTTCAGCAATGATCTTCTTAACTTGGGGGCTTGTTTTTGAGTATAGGTGGAAGTGGAGAAGTAAGGGCATTTCTCAGCATAGTGGCTGGGTTTCCAACATTGGAGGCACAGCCTATTTTTGATGCAGTGCTCTCATTCTTGGGGAATGAGTTTGTTGACCTTGATGGCATCAATGTCCATGATATTCAAATCCTTATTAGCCTGAAAGGTCAAGGGGGTGCTAGAGGTCCAGGCAAAGGTCCTGGGGGTTTTTCTTTGTTGTTCAATGAATTTGAATCATTTGTTGGTGCTATGGAAGTGGGTAGCCTTGAGGTACCAATCCATGATCTTGGTTGGTATATTCTCCATGGTGTGGATATGGTAAGTGATCCATGGAGCAAGTCCAGTCTTATAGTAGCTGATAAGGACTGAGTGGTTCTCAATATGAGATGCAATGATATGGTTCTGAAACTCAGCTGTGTGAGGGGAAAGCATGGATCAGGAATAAGGAGTAAGGCAGTGGCCTTATAAATCAAGGAATATAATGGAAGAGAAACCACACCATAAGGATGTGGAGAATGAAAGGTGCACTGGTTCTCAGATATGAATGAGGCATGGCCATCATAAGGCTAAGGAGATTCCATCTGGATCTCTGCTACAGATCAGATCCCAATCTAGATTATAAGATCAGATATCATTGGGTACTGGATCTAGATCTTATCTGAGATCTGCCATATCATGTGACTAATACCTAGTGCAAGGGAATACTCTGATAATAGGACTTAGCCTTAGCCTAGGGTTATTCTTGTAAGGCAACTTATTTGCAAAATCATGTGCTCCTGGTCACATGACTATGCAACCATTTGCATCACATGCTCAATAGTTCTCATGGTCACATGCTGTGAACTGTCATATTCACTAGATGTGTAACATCAAGTGCCTTGTATAAAGCCCAAGAGCTCAAGTGCCCAAGACTAGGGAGTTCCAGCATGTGCCAGCCCTTTATATATGATACAAATGTGTGCATAGATCATGTAACCAGGGTCTTCCCTAAACTATGCTACAGTAAGCAGACCAATGGCAATAAGAGAGTGAGTACCTTAGCAGTACCTCATGGTAACTGCAAGGCAATAATGTCATGGTCTGGAATGTTCTAGAATGTGAAATAAAAAAAGTGATTATAACAGCTACAAAGTATGCATGGACCAGGCCATAAGGAATACATGAGGTAGCTGGTGTACAGAGAACAATGCTAAATAAGGAAATAGGGCAAAGGGAAACTACATAGGAACCAATGGCAAACAGGGAGTAATTAGTAAAAGAAAGCAAGGCAAAGGTAATAATATATGACATTAAAGGACTAGGCCATGACATTAGAGAAAGTCTAGGCTACAATAAGGTAAAAGGCTGTGCTACATGAGGTACAAAGGCTAGACCAGGCTAGACCCAACCTTATGGCATGATAAGATATAAAATAAGATAAAATAAGATAAGATCAAAGAAAGTGGTAAGAGATAGTAAATTTAGCTTAGGGTAAGAATGAAAAAATAGCCCCTATCTAAGTAGTGCCAATGTATAACAGCCAATACTTATGACCTACTTCTTCTATGTTCTATTTATTTCCACACAGATTACTTACTTAGCCATAGTTATCTGCTCTGACTTATTTGTGAAGTCTGAATCTTCTCTCCCTTAGTATAAGTAGCATACTTTATCCTTCATGTTTTTTATGCTACTTCTGCCTTATTTCACCTCATTTTTCTTTAAACATCTCTGAGTTCTTTTTACAGCACTTGTGAGCAAGATCTATCTTAGTCATTGAAGTAGGAGACTACCCACTCTGCCTTGATACTTGAACTTCCTTGGTGGACACTCCTAGTCTATCCTTGATAACTGCTTGGGCTTTTATGCTAGTGGCCCAGAACTAGGCAAGTGAGAGAAGATGAGACCACTACTCTTGTATAAACCAGTAGCCAGCAGTTCTGAGGGTTCAGACTGTATAACCAGCTAAGAGGTCAAGAGAGCAAGACTGGGGAAACCCCAGCTTGCACCCCCTGCCTGATATATTGTGGAAGTCTGCACACAGACCAAGTACAGGAGGTCTACCCTAAAGTATGCTATCTGTGGACACCAATAGCTAAAGTAGCTCCTACCTCTAAATAGATAGATGAAGGGAGAACATGGGATGACAGTGAGGAGTGAGGCAGTGGCCTCATGGATCTAGGGAAGGGAATGGAAGAGAAGCCACACCATGAGGATGTGGGTAGAATGGAAGGGCACAGGAATAGATCAATGAATGCAGCATGGCTGCCTAAAGGCTGAGGAGATCCAATCTGGATCTCTGCCACAGATCAGATCCTAATCTAGATCAAGAAATCAGATATCATCGGAAGGATCTAGATCTCATCTGAGATCTGCCACATCATGTGACCAATATCTTATGCCAGGGAATACTCTGAATATAGGACTTAGCCGTAGCCTAGAGTTTTCTTAATAAGGCAACTCGTTCACATGATCACATGCTTCTGGCACATGACCAGTCACATCACATGCTCTACAGTTCCCATGGTCACATGAGACTGCTGTGTTAGACTGGAGCCATAACAACAGTAATGCACACAGACCAAGTCCTTAATGGAAATATTCCCATATATGTGGCATGAGGAAAAAAAAAAAAGAGAAATCCTTATGAAAAGATCAAGAATTAGCCTTCTTAGGAATAAAACAGAAGAAAAGAAGATAAAGAGTTAAAACAAACCCTGTAGAGTCAAAAGGCATGAGGCTAACTCTATGCCCTGAGTCAGGTGACTTGTCATGTGCCCTGATAAGATAAAAGATTAGATAACCATGTGGAGAAGATAAGATAAAGTTGTGTGATTAAGAAAAGAAAAAGTACATTATAACACAAGACTATACCTGATTACACTTTTTTAATCTAATAAAAAGGTTACTTAGTTAAAGAAAACTTGTGGAAACCCAAGTTCAATCTTTACAATGTCTCCAAGCTTATTAAGGCATATAAATGTCTCCACTACCTTTTTTCCCCCTCATCCTTAACCCCAACCAGACACTTACATATTCAATGCCCCAAGAAACCAAAATAATAGCTATATTCTACAACTTTGCCTACCACTCCTGCTTTACCCCAGACTTTGCCATTAATCCTGCCTTTACTGCTCCCTCCCCTGCCTCTGCTTCAATTTCCCCATCTGATTCAATTCTTTAACCATTTACTATTTATGCCCATACTTTTCCCTCTGGTACTATATATATTTCTGCTAATTCTTTCCTTGTTTTTTCTCCTTAAGTTCCCCTCCTAGATATTATAGTTCCCAAAGACCTCATAACTTTCCCCTCTTAAAATCCCACTGACCCAGAATTTACCTCCATTGCCAATATTTAGTCCAGCCCCATTTCCATTTTCTCTCCAGGGCTTCATCCCATTATTCCCACACATACTATTACTATCATGGACCTTTCTATTACTGCTCACATCCTCCAGCCTGGAAATTACTCCCCCATCTACTCCATCCTCACATAATCTTTTATTTTCATTTCATGGCTTTCTATTTCAATTGGATCCCACCTTCATATGAACTCCCTACTCTGAATGCTATATACTCTGTTCCATTAGGTTGAATGTATCTCTTTTACTTTATTACTCCTTCATCACTCAGCTAAAGTCAACACTGATGCTGTATGAATTGGCCTAAATGCCATTTACCATCAAATATCATTTATTTTGAATAATCTCACATATTAGCTAGAATTTAGTGATTTTCTCTCAGATATTGACCATTTTGAACATAAATCCTTCTTCTCCTGAGTTAATGCACCTCTCATTAAGCCCTCTTTCCCCATTTCCTCTTTTGTACCACTTACCTCCAATGAAATTACCACAATGATCCATGTAAGCACTAGTAGACTGGCTACCATGGTCATGCCAGACTTTCTCCCTTGCATCCCTAATATATCCAGGGATGTTTTCAATGTCATGAACTTGGGCACTGTTATATTAACTGTGCAGTCTATCAATGCCCCACCTGTCTTTAATGGCAACCTGGGCATAATCAGACTAACTACTTTTTTCACCAACCTTTACCTTGATACTCCACCTCTTCATCCTTATCCTGCTCCTACTCCTTTCACAGGTCCTCATGCAGATTCTTATGCTCTTACCATTTTCATGGCTTCTATCACCAGCCTCCCCTTTCTCTCCCACCCCCTCTGCCTTTTTATCACACTAATGATAATAACAATGTTATTAATTCTATTGGCTGGGCCAATATCACCAGATCACTGGCACCTTGTTTCTGAGCCCTTGGATTGTTCAACTGGGTTGTTAAATATACTAGGGTGTTGTGAACCTCTTGCAACTACCACTTTTACATCACGTGATCATGGGAACCCTACTCCTTTTCAGGATAACCCTAGCCTAGAGCTTAGCCATTCCTTTATGAGTACTTCACGGTTAGTGGTCATGAGACACACATCTGAGGATCTTCCCTGGATCTGCCCAGGATCTTCCTGATCTCTGATCTGATCTATCTCCACGAATCTGATGGATCCTGAGATATGATCTCATCTGTGGCAGAGATCCCCATCCTCATGGTGTACCCTGACCTTCTCTTCCATTCCACACATGTCATTCGCAAGGCCACTGCCTCATCCCTTCATATCCAATCCATGCTCCCTTCTCTCCTATTTAATAGTGTGCCCTTACTGCTATTGGTTTACATAGATAGTAGTACTCTAGGGTAGGCCTTACTTACATGGTCCATGCACCTCCCTAGGCAATATATAAGGGGCGTGTGCAGGTGGTAAAGTCTCCTTAGACTTTATCACTTCATACATTGCAGTTTGCACTTCTTTGGATACCAGCCCTTTTTAGAACAGGCTCTTAGCTGCTCAGGCATGAGTTCCCTTCAAGTCCTCCTTCATCGATCCCCTCCTTGATTGCTCCTCTCAGGGACCTCCACTTGAGTTCTTCCTTTTGTGTCACTCCTCCTCCACTTCATCTAGGTGTAGCCTCTGGTATCCAGAGTTATAACATGGGGGAATAATGTTATAATTGGTTCCCTTTTTTCTTGCCTTTTATTTTACCTTCTGACCTTTGCATGTTCCAGATACTTTCTTGTTATATTCTAGAACATTTAGACTTTCTTTGTTTCAGAATATTCTCTTACCCAGTGGCCATTATTTATAGCCCACTTCCTTTATGTTCCATCTGTTTTCACATAAATCACTTACTCAGCCTTGTTATCCCTTATAACTCATTCAACTGAGTTCTAACCTTGTTTGCCATAGTATAAGTAGTATACCCTTATATCCCTGTTTCTTGTACTACTTCTGCCTTATACCACCTTATTCTACCTAGAACCCCTAGTTCTACCTGCAACCATTATTGACTGGAAGTTCCCACAAGTCCAGTATCCTTGCAGATTCCCCAATCTTCAATGAAGGACACACAGAGCCATCCTGCATTTGTATCCTTACCTAGTTACCCTGGGCTAACCATTGTTAAGCCTTGTTCTAGACTCTCTGCCATGTGTTACATTTTCCCTTTCTTTTTCCTCTTTTCTTGCTTGCCATAGCTTCATGTTCATGCATCTTGGACACTTTCTTGTTCTTGTTCTGGAACTTTCTCTTCTTTCCTTCCAAAACATTCTCTGACTCAGTGGATATCACACATGATCCACTTCCTTTATACTTAGTCATTGGATATGACCCATTACCCAATTCTCCAATGTTCCATCCATTTCCATATGGATCATTAGTAATCTCCTATGACTCATCCAACTGAGTCTGAACCTTATCCATTGTACTATATAAGTAGTGTACTTTGTCTCCTTTCTCTCTTCATGCTACTTCTACCTTTCTATCCTTGCACTATACCCAGTACCTTGCAATCCACTTTTAGTTCATGCATTGGTGCACAAGAGGGAACTCCCAGTCAACCCTAGTTACCACTAGCCCAGTGTTGCTAGTGTCCTCAACTCCATCATCAAGTCTAAAGCCAGTGTTGTCCCTATAAGTCACACTACTTCCCAAGCTGACTATCATTGAGCTCTCCTAGCCCATGGTTTATTTGACCCCATCATCAAACCCTAGCCACCCACAGCACAGTTCCCTCTTCCAAAGGTCTATGCTTGTTCCTACCCAGACCAAGTGTAATACCATGCTTTTAAGGCCTGTGTTAGTTCCTATTGAGACATAGCCTCTATATAGAATGAGTAATCTACTATCTATGTAAAACAATAGCAGTAATTGCTTATATCTTCTTAAATAGGAAACTGGACATAGGGCATATGAGTAAGAGTGAGGAAGTGGCCTTGTAAATCAAGGAAGATAGAAGAGAACCATACCATGAGAATGTGGGAGAATGAAAGGAAAGCTCAGGGTTAGCAGATATGAATAAGGCATGGCAGCCATAAGGCTAAGAAGACCTATCTAGATCTCCTGCCACAGATCAGATCCTAATCTAGATCTGTTAGATCTGATGTCATTGATATTGATCTAAAATCCCATCTGAGATCCAGCCATATCATGTAACTAACCCATGAGCAAGAATAACTCTGATATAATAAATCAAATCTAAGCCTAGGATTTATCCTTATGAGGCAGGCAAGTCCCATGGTCACATGAGAAGACTGTCAGTGTTTGCTGAGCACATAACAGTTAGAGGTTCCCTGGAAATAAATGACTTTATTATACCAGGTGTTAATGATACTAGGGATTCTGTTGAGGTTTTAAATTCAGCAAAATAGCCAGTGAAGATTTCTGGCTTTATAGTAGGCAATTAGAATGTTGTTGTCCTTAATATTGCCAAGATCATATGATTCTGAAACTTTGCAGTGTACTCAGTGAAAGAGGGAATTTATTCACCTTTCTTGTCTGATGCATCTGCATATTTGTAAGCCAGTAAACAGCTAAGGCAATAGTATTCTTTTGTTTGAAGAAGGCATTAAATGCCTTAATAAAGCTGCTAAAGACCCCATAAATACTATTGTGTCAGCAATGCATATCTTTCAATAGATAATTGCCCAGGAAAGGGTAAGGCATTTGGTTATGTAGAAGAGGGTGAATGCAATCTTCTTCTTATCCAAGTTGTAGACTGCAGTGTTTATAAAGAGATAAAACTAGATCAAGTCCAGCCTGACTTCTGCCTTGCTTTGGTCACTGTTATAATACTCAGGAGTACCAAAGTGAAGCTTAGTGGGTTTATCAGGGGCAGGAGAGTCAGATATGTTGGAGAAGAGAAGAGGTTTTGAAGAAGGTATTTTTGGAGGAAGGAGAAAGAAAGGGCATCATTTGATGGGAGTAGAGAAAGATAGGGTGGGTTTTTAGAGAAGCTGTAAGAAAAAAGAAAGTTTGTGCACAATGGCATGGTCTTGTTCTTGTTATTCATACTGAGATTAACATGTCACAAACTCAAAAAAAGGAAAAGAGATATAAAGGGGAGCTAGAGTTAACACCTATGGATACAAGTGCTCAAAGCTAAGGGCTTTGAGATGTTACTGGTATAGTATTTATATATTACAGGATTATGCACAGACCAAGACCCTAATGGGAATGTTCCCATATATGAGGCATGGGGATTAAAAAGAAGAGAAGTGGTCATGGAAAAATTAAGGATCTTGCTTCTCTAAAATGAAATAGAAGTTAAGAAAAGATAGAAATGAAACTAATTCTGCAGGGACAAATACATGAGGCTCAACCTATGCCCTGAGTCATGTGACTCATTACATATCCTGATAAGATAAAAGATTAGATAACCACATGGAAACATAAGATAAAGTTACATGATCAGAAAAATGAAAAATGCATTATAATAGTTCTTGATCTTCTGTAAAGGAATAAAAGAGGTTATGAAAATCATCTTATGCAAATGAAGTGTGGAGATTTGAAGGTTCTTCTGTTTTGGAAGAGTCAAGGGAATCCTCCATAGGTTAAGTTCTAGGCTCTTTCCAGAGAATGTTAAGGAATAAAGAAATCTTGAATAATATTATACTGAAAGATCTTAAGCAACTATACCTATGTCCTTGATATATGCTCTGCTGCTGCTAAGACTACTGCTAAAGCCTAATATTTGAGCTAGAGGCTAGGGAAACTAGGCAAGAAGAGTGGAGTCAAGGAACTTGTAAAAATCTTAAGAGTTCAAGTGCACAAGATTGGAGAACTTTAGCTTGAACTTGCCCTTCTTTTATGTTATTGCATCATAAGCATGGACCAAATGAGTATTGTTATGCATCTATGTGCAACTCTACTTTCACTTTACATAATTATGGGAGAACTACTCCTTATGAGTAATTCTAGCTTATGATTAGACCTTATATAAGTATTCTTATGGTTAGTGGTCATATAACTAAGAGATCTTGGAACTTTCTAGTATCTGCCCTGATAGATCTTAATTCTATCTCCATAAATCTAATGGATCTTGGATCTACATTAATAATCTCATTATATCTGTGGCAGAATTTTCCATTCTCATATAAGATTCTGATCTTTTATTACAAGTCTTCTCTTCTCTTTCATTCCTTTTCCTTGATCCATGAGATTATTGCCTTACTTCTTCATATTCACTCCATGCTTTCTATTATAATGCATTTTTTACTTTTTGAATCACATGACTTTATCTTATCTATGCCATGTAATTATTCAATCTTTTATCTTATTAGAGCATTTGATGAGTTACATGACTCAGGGCATAGGGTTAGCCTCATGACCTTTAAACCCTTCAGGGTTAGTTTAATCTCCATTTTTACTCTTATTTTCTATTGTTCAGAAGCTGGACCCTTAATGGTTTCCAGAATGGCTTCTCTTCTTTTTTAATCTCTATGCCACATGTATGAGAGCTCTTCCCTCAGGGACTTGGTTCATGTACAATACTATATCCTATATAAACTGTAGCCTTAGCATCTCAAAGCCCCAGCTTTGAGCACTTGTATTATACAGTGATAACTCATTGCTCCCCTTATCACTTTTTATTTTATTGTAAGCTTGTGGCACATTAAACTTGGTGTGCATAATACTTTCCCCTTTCTTATTCAATAGTGCATTCTTACTACTATTGATGTCCATAGATAGTAGTACTCTAGGGTAGGCTTACTATAGATGGTCTGTGCACCAACCCTGGCAATATATAAGGGGCAGATGCTATAATGTATATTTTTTCTTTTATTTCATTTTTTACCCCTTTGCATTTTCCTTTTACTCTTCACATGGTTATATCACATGACCCTATTACCCCTTCACCATGTCACCTATTCACATCTTCACTATTTCACCACTTCACATTTCACTAGGTCTAGACTAATCTAGCTCATAATCTCAGATTATCTATTTCTCATATATTTCTAGACTTTCACTCTCCTTCTGCCATTGGGCAGCTTACTGTACACTACTGTAGAGCAGGGCACACTCTTCTGGTCCATGCTCAAGATGCAATAGTATAAAAGGGGTACAAGTCCAAGCTAGAGTTCTCCAGTCTTGTGCATTTTAACCTCTAAGGTTTTTACAAGTTCCTTGACCCAATATCCCTCTTGTCTAGTTCTTCTATCCTCTAGTTCAAAGGTTAGGCTTTAGCAGTACCCTTAGCACTAGTAGAAGTGCACACTAAGAATATAAATATAGTTGCTCAAGATCTTGCAGTGTGACAGCAGGTATAAATGGTTAAGTTTCTCTAGATTTAATCACTTTGTACTTTGCAGTTTGCACTTCTTTGAATCTTAGCCATTTCAGAGCTTAGCCCATAGTTGCTCAAGCCTTGGATCTCTTTCAAGTCCTCCTTATCATTTTCTCTTTAGTTGCTTCTCTCCAGAGCCTTCTTGAAAGTTTTCCTTAGTGTTCCTCCTTTTCTCTCAGTTTCTAGATTTAGCTTCTTGAAATGGCATCTGATTATCCTATTCTGATGTCTTAATGCTAACACTGGTGAGCACCACTAAAGCAGTGGTTTTGGGCTAGGTCTACTAAGAACTAGGCAAGACTGAATTTTAAAAAAAGTCAAGGCCTTGTATAAAACATAGAGCTTAAATGCACAAGACTGGGGAGTTCCAGCTTGTGCCAGCCCTTTATATATGCTACACAGATGCACACAGACCATGTAAGTAGAGTCTGCCCTGAACTATGCTCCAGTAAGCTGTCCAATGGCATTAAAAGAGTAAGTATTTTAGCAGTACCACATAATAACTGTTAGATAATGATATTATGGCCTAGACTAGTCTAGACTGTGATATGTGAAGGTGTGAAAGAGTGAAATGGTAAGGGTTACCATGGTCACATAATGTAACATGTGAAGAGTCAAAGTAAAAAGTACAAAGTGGGTGAAAATAAAAAGAAGTAAAAAATGAATTATAATACTTCTGAGAGTCAGAGTTATAATAAGTGTACCCTGCTCTAAATTAGTGTATAGTAAGCTATCCAATGGCAGAAAGGGAATGAGAGTCTAGAAAGACATGAGGAGTACAAGTGGTATGAGATTGTTATATTCTGCATTTTAAATCCAATTCCAACCCAGCTTCTACTTGGTTTTTCACACTCAGTGCTTGCCAGTAGGCTATACTAGCCCTTGATTCCCTTTATTCACCTCTGGCCCTTCCACTACTATTCCATTCCACTTCAGTTGTACTTGTGCTTTTTCTATACTAGTGATATTACAGCTACTCCAACCCTCTGTTTCATTTCTGCTCTATTCCATTTTCAGTTATTTAGTACAACTTTATTTCTATCTCATCCTCTTCAGACTATTCCATTCACCTCCACACTCTCTTTAACTCTTGTCTCTTTCACATTTCTATTTTAACTCTTGTGTCTTTTTACTATCTTTCAGTTTTAATCTGACATGCCTTGATGCTGTCATTGCTAACATCTTCATTTGTCTCCAAAATGGATTGGCACCTGTTCTTGCTTCTAAGACAACTCCAGTTTTATCTCTCCTTCTTACTTAAACTCTTTGCTACTCTGGAACTATAAATACTGTAACTCTTATATAGTACTATAGTTTGAAATTAACAAAAATACCCCTTGTCTGGACTTTATTCTCACTCTAACTAAGCTTCCAAGCTTACTCTCTGACCCTTTAGGTTATTCTAGAGTATCTCTGGGTCCTTATAATATCTCTAAGGGAATCTGAAGGACCAACTCTTATTATAACTAAGCTAGATTCCCCTTGTCTTGCCTGTCCCTTATGTTAAGCCATGAGACCACTCTTTTCTCTATTCTAATCATTCTGTAAATTAGAACACTGTGAGATATGAGGATATACCATATAAGATAAAGCCAAGTCCTATTTGACCAATAAAAACTCTTTTTGCCCCTTTTCCAGACAATCTCCAGACTTTCTTGAATATCTCCAGAGTATGTCTTCCTTTATGAGTTAAGCCCCATTAGAGTATTCATACTCAGAATCTGCTGTCTGGGGTTTTTAATCAATATTTCAAAATTAGTTTTAATACAATGCCATTGCTTAAGCATGAAAAAAGGTATGACAGCTGGATAGACAACATCAGAGGGAGATTGAGGCACATTAAAATAGTAAAGGCAGTTAGCATAATATATTGCAGTAAAAATGGGCTTGTTGAATTTGGTAAGCAGGTCATAAAGTAACTGGCCATTTATTATATTTCATATTCTGGACCTGATTCTGACCTGGCTTATATCTGGTCCTTACATCTAGTAAGCCACTTCAGCCCTCTGACTTCCCTCCATACAATTCTGGCCCTTTATAACCACTTTATCCACACTCATGTCCTTCTCACTCTTTTATCAAGTGCATATCATGCAATCCTCTGCTACCTTTTGCTTCCAGTTCCATTTCCCTTGTTTCTGTTACTTAACTCACCTTAGTACCTCTGGTTTCTCTGAACCATTCCTCTACAACTCTGTACCTAGTTCTACTCTTATCTCTTGTTCCTGTTCTGTGTTTTCTCTGGTCTCCTTCTGTTATTATTCAGTTTCAGTCTGACATTATTAGACATTATCTTCTCTAACATCTTCATTTATATCCAGGTTGCATTGACACCTGCCTTTTCTTCTGAGTCTTTTGCATCTCCTCTCCTTACCTAGACATTTTTGCTACTTCAAAACTATAAGTACTATAACTCCTATAAAATACTATAGTTCAAATATCAACAAAAACACCTCTTATCTGAACTTTATTCTCAATCTGACCAAGCTTCTATGCTCACTCTCTGACCCTCTGGGGCACCCTGAAGTAACACCAGGCCTTAATGGAATTCTTAAGGAAATTCTAAGGGGCTTGTTCTCATTATGACTAGGCTAAATGCTTCTCATCTTGCTAGTCCTTTATATTGAGCCATAAGACTGCTCTTCTCTCTTCCTCTGACCCCTTCATAAATTAGAACACTGGATTATGCATGAGTACACCACATAAGGTAAAGCCAAGTCCCATTTGATCTAATAAGAACTCCTTTCAATCTTTTTGAATTATCTCCAGACTTTCTTAGAAGTCTCTGGAGTATGTCTCTCTCCATGGGTCAAGCTGCCATTAGATTGTTCACACTCATGATCCTTTGTCTGGGTTCTTGATTGAGTGTCAAGATAACATTTTAATACCATTATTTTTTAACTTAAAGAAAAGATAGCAACCTGCATTAAAAAAAGTATAGCAGTCAGTGTTATTAAGCAAGAAGACTGATATTATGGATGTGGAGGATGTGGGAACATGACACACATTATATAGGGTAAGGCAGGTTGTATCAGATAGCCAGCTGGCAATAACCAGAGCTTTATCATGATCAGATATAACAGTTTGACCATTTTCAAAACCACTAATGCTGCCATTAGATAATATAGAGTAGAATGTAAATAATTTGTGGTCTGCAAGTATGTGAGTCAATGCACTGGAATTAATATTGGGTGCCAGATGCACTACACATGTGTGGTACACAGAGTCAATGGTAACAGGAGGAGTAAAAATAAACTATGCAAGGGCATTAGATAATAAGTGAGTATGAGGAACTTTATTAATCATCAAGTACTTCTCTAGCACATAATTGTATATTTCATTCTTCTTAGTATCTTTTTCAGTGACCTTGGCCTTTTCCTTCTTTTTGCCTCATAATCTTTTCTTGAGGCCCTTTTCCACCATTTCACCACTTTTCACATAGCACATGCCTTATTGTGTCCAGCTCATTGATAGTTTGTACAGAATTTGATGCCAGTAGCATGAATAGTCCATTCCAGTGTTGCAATGGTGCTCTTAGTAGTTCTGCTGGCTGGTACAATGGTGATAGTCTTCTAATGGTGCTTTTTCTCAAGGAACTCATAAATAATGCTAGATAGCATAGTTGTATTCTTGTCACAATGCATACCTTTAATAAAATAATCCCAAAAATCAGGATTCTTGAAATCAGATAATAGCATGGATAGTAGAATGATAGTGACAAGCCACTCATGGAAAATGAAATTGGCATTGGCTAAGTAGTATACTGCTTCCTAATACTCATTGGTGTGCACTGAGATGTCTTTACCACTTGACATATGGTGTGTAAGACAACAAAACCAATAGATAATGGATCCAGTTCCAATCTGGCTGAATTTAGCAGTAAGAAGCTCCCAGGCTTCATATGCTGGGCTGAGAGCTGAGGAATAATGCCATTTATAATCATGAATAGGCCACAGAAGCTAAGCACTTTCTTTATATGGTAAGCCCATACAAAGTAGCCAGTTTCATCAGAGAGGCAATTATCTTCAGTATGTGGAAAAAAGTGACTTGAGTTGAATAACATATCCCATGAGGTGGGAACCAGCAGTGATTGTGAAGAGTTGCCTTGACTGGACATGATGAATTAGAGAGTAGAACTTGAACACAAGTAAAAGTTTGATGGACTCTTTTTTGTTGTATTAAGTCTCAGGACTTATAACATAATAAATATAAGGACTTAGTTGAGATGTAGAAATGACTGAAATTAGTACCTAATGAATATAAGGACTAAGTACTAGTTAGCAGTTACTGCTGTATAATATGATATGTGCATATATATCATAGTCAGGGCATAGAAACAACTGAGGATGTTATGAGAAATAATGAACAATTTTAAAGGGTGGCAGAGTTAATTCTGCTAATACATTGGGTAGACAATAAAAGGTTAGAGATGTCATGGTGAAACAGCAAGCTGTATAATATGGAAACCATACTATAATCAACAGAGACTAGTCTTAAAACTAATAATTGAAGATGCATGGAAAGACAAAACCTAGGTTATCACTGCCCCCACACATTACTAAACTCCAGAATGACATGTCCTTCTGAGATAACCCAGGAGCCCACTTTCAAAACATAACAAGTGTCTAATGATATATTCACTTTTCTGCAGTGATACACATTTCACCACTGGGAGATAGTCTTGGGTCAATATATTCACCACAATAAGCTGCCACTGAGATCAACAACCAAGTTTTCTAATTGATTATAAAAGAATGACTTTAAATATGTTCTAGAAGTTGATGAGGGTAGTAAAATAATTAGAGTGATACTTCTTGCTTCAGTAGCTTACACAGATCTGAGATTAATAAATACTTATGAGATAAAGTGGAGTAATATGTTATGACTCTGGAAACCAGAGGCTACACCTAGACTATGGGATGCAAGAGGAGGAACACTGGAGAGAAACTAAATGGTGGCTCAGACAAGGAGCAACTGAGGAATGCCTTTGAAGAGTGATGACAAGGAGGACTCAGATGAGACATGAGCTCGAGCTTTCTAAGACCTATGCCTTCCTTGAAGGGCCTGGTTTCCTGAGAAGAGCTTTCTCTAAAGCCTAAAACTGCCTAAGCTGTCAAGTGATAAAGTCTGAGGACTTTAGCACTCTGAGCTTGGCCTTTATATACTACTCTAAGATGCGCATGGACCATGTACATCCGTGTCTACCCTAAAGATGTACAGTAAGCCAGCCAGTAGCATATAAGGTGTACTCGTGTAGGCCATAAGGTAAATGCATGGGGCGGATAGAAGGAATGAGGCAAAGGGCCTCTCGTAAGATGTGGGGGAATGGAAGAGAATAGGCGTGGATGCAATGAGGACGGGGATCTCAATCCACAGATGAGATCATCTTGGCAGATCCGTCAGATCCACAGAGATGGTCAGATCCGAGATCGGAGAGATCCAGGGAAGATCCCTAGATGTGCCTCATGGCCACTAACCTTAGAGATACTCATATAGTATATGCCAGATCCTAAGTTAGGGTTTAGCCTGATAAGGGTTGGGATTCCCATGATCACGTGAGAATGAAAGTGGTCGTTGCATGGTTTGCAACATAATAGTGTGTAGATGTTTTCAATGAGTATAATCAGAGCATGTACATTGTATGTACCATTTCTCATTTGGCACAGGTGAGTACAGTGCAGACAATTTGTGTTTTGAACTTTTATTGCTAAGGAAAATGCTCACAGAATGTGATGTAGGTAAGAAAAAAGAGATTGTTATCTTGATAGAGATTTTTATTAGAATAAGCAGCCAGCTGATCACCAGACCTTCAGGCACCAATAGTGAACAAGGGAGAGAACTTGCTTGTTGAAAGCTTGCATGATGAAATGATCAGTCTTTGCCAGGGCATTTGTAGAGATAACCTTGCCAGTAAATTACCTATCATATTTCTGATCAGTTAACTAACAAAAGAAATGTTAGACCAATGTTTCTTCAGTTCCTGTATGGTGTGCATTGGCTAATCTTATAATTAGTAGTGGCCATCAGAGAAGCTTGCATTGGCAACATTTAGAGAATAAACATCTACAAGGTGACAAGAATCTTTTTACATATCTGGTAAACATAACAGTCTCTAGCACATGACCATGGGAACTTCAGAGCATGTAATGCAAATGGTTGCATAGTCATGTGACCAGGAGCACATGATCATGTGAATGAGTAGTCTAATAAGGATAACTCTAGGCTAATGCTAAGTCCTTTATCTTAGAGTATTTCCCTGCACAAGATATCAGTCACATGATATGGCAGATCTCAGATAAGATCCAGGTATAGTCCCTGATGACATCTGATCTTTGGATCTAGATTAGGATCTGCATCTGTGGCAAAGATCCAGATAAATCTTCTTGGCCTTGCTACTACCATGCTTTATTTATATCTCTGATCCTATGTACTTTTCTTCTATTTTCCCACATTCTTATAATGTGATCTTCTCTTCCATTCCAGTTCCTTGATCCATAAGGCCACTGCCTCACTCCTCATTCCCACTCCATGCCTTTCCCATCCTTTATATATAGCTAAGTGGTTACTGCTATTGGTATATATAGATAGTAGATCTTAGAATAAGCCTCCTGTACTTGGTCTGTGCACAGACCCTGGCAATATATAAGGCAGAGGATGCAAGCTGGGTTTTTCCCAGTCTTGCTCTCTTGACCTCTTAGCTAAAGGTTTATACAAGAGACCCTTTTGATCTTAAGTCTGTCCCAAAAAGGGATTCACTCTAGCTCTCTTGAGGCATAGCTCCTTTGGTTGCTAAGCCCACTAGACTTTACACAGGACCATAGTATCATTCTTTCATTCATCTAGTTAGGGGCCACTAGCTAAAAGCCTCACCAGCATTCCAAGAATAGGATAGAAGCATTCACCAAGGTAGTTCAAGTATCAAGGCAGAACAGGTAGTCACCCATAACAGATCTCACTAGGAAGCACACCAAAGGGGCACACTTAGTCCAGTAAGAAATGAAATTCCAAAGATGAGCTCTGAATACTTTACATCCAATCTATATACTGTAATTCTTGTATGTTAGGCACTGTACACATGTGATGTGGCATCCTGTGCATGTGGTGACATGTGGCACATTGCACCCAAACACATGTGCTCCAGTGTATTGAACAAGCTTTTATGGAATGGAATGATATATGTAACATAAGTAAAATGGAGAGAACGGATGTAAAGTGAGAAAAAGGAAAAAGAGTCATTCTACAAGGTTAGAAGACACTGGAAGCCAGCAAGAAGATAAGGAATAAGCTGCTCCAATGGAATGTACGATCTCGTTGACACAAATGATGGGTACCACGAATCTGCAGTTGCGCATCCTATCAATAAAATTAGCTGGGACATTACAGAAGGGAAATAATATGGTTCTGATCGATGCTTTCAAGCACACGTGGCTGTGCGTCACGAGTGTCTGCCGTTCTACTCAAATACTTACAGGGTTACGATAGGTAGGTACCTTAGCATGGCAAGCGAAAGTAGCCAGGCGAGGCGATGGCAGCCGCCTGCCTTGTGATCGATATGCATTGAGTCATCCATAGCAAGTGCGTTAGTGGAAGTGTAGAAGCTCAGTCAGGTGTCATCCAGGGCAGTGATAAAGAAGGGACAGAAGCACAGTGGACACGTGCAACCCGTGATGTTAGTTCTGTGACTCCACCATGTGTGCCTGTCATGGACGTAGGAAGATGGATCAGTTTGTGACTAATCTGGGTGAGTGTTGTTTCCGAACATCTTGCACGACCTGGGATCCAGAGCATGCATAGAGACTGCGTCATGTGGTTGGTATGGGTGTGAGATGTGCGTCAAACGACAACGACAAGGTATTACACACCTCTAGTTTGAAGCATGTTAATGCTTGAGTTGCTACTTCTGCTGTTACATGCTCCTTTGAAGTGACCTTTATCGCTGATTTTCCTATAGAAGACCTTACAGTGCGACAGCATACCTTGTCCTCATCTTTGAAGTGCGGTGATTCCAAATTAGATATCTAGAGTGGTTGGATGGTCGTAGAGCTTGGATCTATTGGTTTCCGGTGGCACCATGGGAGTTGTGGCATTCAGCGACCTGTTAGCTTCTCCGAGACAGCGACCTCAACGGCTTCAAATTTCGATCCATACGTCCTACCGTTTCGGGTCACACCTAAGCACGGG
This sequence comes from Pulveroboletus aff. viridisquamosus, assembly GCA_038088935.1. Classification (NCBI taxonomy): domain Eukaryota; kingdom Fungi; phylum Basidiomycota; class Agaricomycetes; order Boletales; family Boletaceae; genus Pulveroboletus; species Pulveroboletus aff. viridisquamosus. The sequence goes on from JBBPJW010000478.1 coordinate 20,420, forward strand.
GCACAAGGAGATCCATACTTGCCTGCACTCTCAAGTTCTTTACTTGCGGACGCCACTCTCGCAAGCTCGATGTCTGATCTCCTGCTATGCAGTCCTTTGACCATGTCCAGCATTTAGGTGCTAGTAGCAACATATCGACCCATCTTGATCGCTGAATCTTCATTATGGACAGACGGGGTTCCAGGCCATCACCACTTACTATAGTGGAATTCAAAATCATGTTTCCTTTTGTTTTTCAGGCGATTTGCTAGCTCGCTTAAAATTTTCCACAGATCATCAGGTAGGTAAGGGAGGTGCGTGCGCTTTGCTACTTTGCAACACGTTGCACAACTTGTCAGAATTGGCAAGCATGCGCGCAGCCAGGAACTCACAATACACTGTACCTAACAGGTATGCATATGGACTCAACGTCACCTGTTTGGGATGTATCTCAGTTCCAAATGACTCCTTTACTACTATCTCGCATATGTACTTTATATTTTGTTCCCTTCTGTTTCAGTCTGGCAGTTCTACAAATGCTGTCATTACCATAATCATAAGATGCATTGTAATTCGTATATATAATGTATCTCTTAGTCTCGAGCACCTCAGTCCATTGTCTTGCACACGACTGAGGTGAGCTTTCTGCTTTTACACACTACGTACTCCTACTTACCCGTACATAGTGCTACTTTAACAGGTACATATCAATATAGTCCGTTGTCTTGCACACGACTGGGTGCTACTTTAACACAACTTAGTGTCGGTCTTGGGTCATCACAATGCGATGCAGCTGGGATTAGATCCCAATCCTGGTGATGAGTGCTTGAACTATGGAACGACGACTGCAGGTATGTGGATTTTAGAAGATGGTCAGACTAGTGGGGCAAATAGAATGATATTTCTACTGGCGGTCCACAAACCGATCTCTGAGTTTAATAAACCCCCGCAAGGATATAGGGTGGAGTACAGTGTCTAGGTATCTTTCATCCGTCAGATCGGGTGTACGTTGTATGCACTGTTTTTCACTCCATTAAGGTGAGCATGATGCAAAACACGTCCCGTTTTGAATTTCAGTTGCTGGGGAACGCTCACAGGTCATAATGCAGTGAGTGAAAGGAGGTCACCCTCTTGTGGCCATGTCGGCGGGGATAAGGAGCTGATTCGTGAATGTGCCCTTGTCTTTAGACGCTTCTCATGGAACGTGCACTTAGAGTTCACATTTACTTAAGGATACGAGTGTGCGACTTTGCTGTGTTTTCTTCCACTCTCGTCTCTCATCCCTCACTGGGCTATTCTATTGGTAACTACAGGTGGTATAAGCAACATGGGAAAAGGGATATAGAATAGTGTCTCACCTCAGTCACGGAGTTGCGCACTGAGGTGTAAAGTAGAGAAAAACAGTGAAGCTATACAACACGGTTACATAGTCAGGTGTCATAGTGACGAAAGTCCAACATATTCTTAGTTGGGTATTTTACCGTTGATGGAGATCCCATTCGTACGCCTAATTGACGACACGCAGCATTTTTCAAGATTCTATTGGTCTGTGCTAACTCGCCATGGTCTTGTTCAGTCACCAGACACTCGGTACGTGGCGATCGGTCCACCCGTCTGAATAATTTCCTTGGACACACTAATACCCGTCACTGCGAGTCCCTTTTTGACCGAGTCGGAGTAGGGATGATCCGTTGTCGGATATGAGTGGACTACTGAAATCGCTTCTACGGCTACAGGCATATATCCGCTCCCAATTGAAGGAATAAGACACCTTCCGGTCCCCCTTCTCCCCTAGAGATTTCCTGTGTGTTCAAACAACCCAATTCACCGCCTTTTTGTCCCTTCCTTTCGTTGAACAAGTCACATATTCTTGCTTCCTTGTCTTGCGACGTGGTCTCTGTCCCACAGATGGAGTATTACCTTCCCTTTGAATTTCTTAGCACATCTCCCGACAATGGGAGTTTTAATGTCAACTGGGACCCAGTAGTGAGTTGGCACCTTTTTCCACAGGGTCGAGCTCACGAGCTTATAGGAAGTGCAGACGCTCCTCCAAAATGCGAACCGAATGACTGGGAAGCCTTCTGCTACTGGGTGCGTTGTTTCCATTCCCCTCACCCACACTAGACGGAAACCACGGTCAACCATAGCTTCCGATGCAGATGGCGTAAAGGCAATACGCTCTGCCCAAATACTTTTGTTACGTTTAATGACCTGATCATTCACCTTTCCTGCACCCACTATGTGAAGGGGCCTGCAAAACGAAAACTAATCTGCCGATGGCAATCCGGAAATGCGTCCTGCAGTCGGGAGTTTCGCCGAGATGGTTTCAGACGGCACATTGGCACCCACATCGGCATCACCGCTATGTGTCCCAAGTGTTGCAGGCAATTTTCGCGAGTGGACTCCATGCGGGCACACTACCAAAAGGCGCATGAGGGGCTGTGATTACGTGCCACTCCATTCAAAGACAAACTGTACTCTGGTCATTTTTCGTTTATCCCATGATGGAAGTTCTATGTCTGGCTATGTGTACTATAGCTGTACCGCTGCCATACGTAGACTTTTCCGACATAAATGATATTTCCTTCCTGTGCGTAGCCTACTTTGTGCTTGTCGTCCTAAACGAGGGCGTAGCTTGTGGCGTACATATTGCTGGTCATCAGGTACGCACGACAGATGAGACAATGAGCCCATCAGAGGCTCGCATGAGGTGGCGTTTCATCTCCGTAATCATTTGTTTATAATGCGCAGGCACGACCTCCGCAAATACGCTCTTTCCGTATATTAGGGTATCAAGACCGATGCGATCAACTACGCGGATATTTAATTCATTGTTCACCGTCTACGCTGCACTGTGTCGATACGACATCTCCCCTAATACTGACGCCTCTGCCCTTGTATTGCTATCCTTGTAGTATGTCAGACGGCCGCTTACGCCTCGGCACCCTAGTCCGTTTCCCTCGCACATGGATTGAGGGGAGTTGTTCAGATACGACTTAGTCTGCCCGCACCCACCCAGCACCTAGTCATCCTATCTGACAATCGTTATGCTGCCCACATTCGATATCATCATCGGAGCATGCACAATCCGCCCTCTGCCCTCCATAGCGACTGGCGAAATAGAAATAGTGCCGAATCAATCTCCATTTCAATCCAGCGCCGTTTGGACCCCTCTGTTACACGATCAACACTGATCATTGATGGCCTCCGAGGACATGTGGAAAAAGAACAATGTCCGCAGGGCTAAATCAGTAAAAGATGAAACGTGGGTTAACCAGATGAAGCGTGTCGCCCACTGCAGTCTGCCATCTGACCTCAACGGCAAAGACGGGCGGACCTGCAGCACCCCATTCCGAGGCAGATAAAATGGAAAAGAAGTATCAGTTCACTGGAAGGCACTGGGTTTGAACGACGGAAGGTTCGTTCGCAGAACCCTTCTTTGAATACTGATCGCTGCTGTGACCAGCCATTTGATCATTTGTGGGGTTACGGTCGGTGTCTGCCTCATGTTTGATGGTATACTGTGCCATCGCTATGATGTGCACAGCGTCGACAGAAGCGCAAAGCATCGGCCCAAGATTGAGTGGAAAAGAAAGACGTTATCCCGACTTCACCCGCTCTTAGTTACGCTTATGAAGTTTTGATATCCGCATGACATTGACCAACCGAAGCCGTTCAATACTGGCGGCGCCAGGAAGTCAAATCGACAAACGCGTTTGGTCCTGCTAATCTTTGGATCTGATGCCAGAATCACTGCGCCTCGTGTCCAAATGCTTAAGAGCCCCAGCTCGGAATCCTTTTACGCATTTGACCCAATCACCCGGAGCAGACCACATCGTGTGGCCTCCTCACTCCTGTCGTACACCGTCCGTTTGCTTTCCCTAACATATTTTCCTCTCATCCTCAGTCACCAGCATGGCTTGTCCACGTTGCGGGCATCTTTTGTACGCCATGTCCGCGGATGCAGAAAGTCCCGACCAGCGTAATTACCCCTACTCCACCCTCACCCCCGCAAACACCGCTCCTTACCCCGATTTTTCTACCAGCGACGATTTATATCAGTGGCAGGTCCAGGACGACATCTATCGCTGGGTTTATGGGCTCGCTGCGGGGTCTGATAGTTATTCATCATTCTCATCTTCTGCTTCCGCTTTTTTGTCCGAAACGACTCCAACGGTATATCCCGTCGCTAGATTTTACATCTCAATACTAGCCTAATCCGAATAGACCGACTTCCGTTGGCACAGCCATGGTGACCCCGGGGAGCTCCCACAGCCCACATCCACCCAAGAGAACGTCTTCGGCTTGGCCCAGCGATTCAAGAATGGTTCGACCTATCCGCAGACCCAAGATTACCCGTCTCGCATTGCACACACCAGCAACAACTTTCTTGCACAAGCCTCGTCTACCTCCAGTGATGACTACCCACCCTTCCAACCCGAAATCACCCTGGATCACCAACTGCCCACCCAATTTCAGACCGTTCGCCCTTCGTCGAGGAAACGTTCTTGGGCGTTTCCAGGAGGAAGCTGTCATGTCGAGGTTAGTTCGCTGTTGTCGCCAACCTTCAACCACGAGTGTTTGATATCCTGATGCCTCCATCTCAGGACAAAGATGATAACACTTATTCGTCTTCTTTTCCTTTACCCACATCAAATGACGATCACCTTCCTCTGCCACATACGATAGAGCCATCACAAGGCCTTTCTCCATTCCCTGGCCAATTCCCCCACCTTTCTGGTGCGCCCACTTTCTCGAGTGCTGACTCCTACGTCCACGAGAATGAACGATGCTTGCGTTCAGAGGAGCATCACATGATACCGGAATGCATGAGCAGTAACGGAACCCATTGTCCAGCCAAGGAACTTGTTCGTCAAGAGAGTGCCTTTCTTCCGACACCCACGGTACCGCCGCCTATCCCTGACAATCAAGTTACGAAAGGTGCGAAGGAGTCTGGCCGACGGAAGAAACGGATCCGAGTATGTCTACCCTGCCGACAGCGGAAGATCGCGTGCGAGCGACCTCCTGCTGATAGCCCCGACCAAACTTGCGTGTGAGCGTTTTTTACACCCTCTACGAATTCGAGCAATAACATCTCATTAGGCGATGTAGACAACGTGGAACCAGTTGCTTTTACCAACAGAATCGTGTCGTGGCCGACGCAAGCGCCGTCATGAGCCAGTGGAATGCGAACCTCCCGGCCCATCCCCCGTTAGTGCTTCAGGTGTAGCATCAATGAAGACGACCTCTACGACACTGACGATCACTGCGTCATCTGCATTAACATACTGTGAGAAAGACCTTCACAAACCGACACGTCTACATGTAACTTATATTATTAAAAAGGTAACATAATAATAGTAATAATATATAGCCGACTGTGATAAAGCCGTTGCTCATCCTAGTACTGGGGACGTCGGTACTTGCATATATGAACGTGTACATAGAGAGAAGAATGCAAAGTGCCCATGCTATCTTTGCTCAAGGGATACGTTTGAGAGTCACCCGATGACCGATAGATTGCTGTGTGGTTGTGTCCGCGTCACCTTTCATTGAGCTCCGCAAGTCGATCGATCGAACGGTACCGCATGTGCTCGTCCCTGAGAATCATTCATGGAAATTGGAATGAGTTTGTCTACCCCACAGGTATATGGTGCAGGGACGAAACCATGTGTTGTCCTGAGCATGGACGGAATGAATGATAAGTCGTGGGGGAGGTGCAGGTGGACCCTGAAAAGGCACCACAACATCAATTGCAAATTCTATGAGCCCACCGTAATAGCACGGACCCATATGCATATTGATGGTCCTTCTGAATGAGCGAATCTCGCTCCATCACCATGCCTAATGGTAAGGGGGTAAATGAACCTCTAGCGGTGCAGTGGACGCAGGGTACACACTATTTCTCGTGCTATATTTGGCGTGGCAATAGCTGCGGGCCATATAAAGGAAATAAAGTACCAATCTGCGAAGCACTTGATCATGACATGAAAGAGCCTGCTAAAATGTGGTTTCTGTGAGATAGCGGTAAGTGGCAAAGTCGTCCTTGTCACGGCACCACCGAAGCTTAAGCCGGGTAGCTCCACAAGCTACCAAGACAAGCAAGGTATGTGGGGAAGCCGAAAAGCAGCGGGTTGGATGGGGAGGTTCAATGGAGAACGCAGACTGTGCCATTGTTTCTTTCTAGAGTACGGTTCACATTGCAGTGTATCGGTGAGTACCGCGCAGTGATTGATGGAGTGAGTATCCGTTCCCAAGACATCGAATTAGCCTTGAAGCTCGTCCCCATCTGGGATGTGGAAATCCATTCTCTGATGCAACGCATATATCAGCATTTTAAAATATCAGAAAAACGATGACTTGATAAGCTCGACACTCGCCTCCTCCTCAACTGACGCCGGCAGGGGTTCCAAGCTCCTCCTCGTCAAACATCCCAGCTAATCGCTCTGATGTGGACCTGAAGACGCATGCGAAGTACCAGATATACGTGCGCTCCTGGAAAAATGAGGACTTAGACACCAAATGTAACTGCATCGCACCTGACAGGCTGGTGTTCCTTCGCTATCTTGGTGCTCCAAACAACATGATCATTCGTCAGCGTTTGTATTTCGAGACTAATTCGGCTTGCAAGAGTCCCTGACATGTAGGCACTGGCTACCACCTACGTTACAAACGTCAGTGATGCAACATCAGGATGAAAGTTATAGGAGTCGTTCACCTTGATCCAGGTTCAGCCAATTGGCTAGTCCTTCTGTTGTCACGTACCAAGGCTTCGGAATGCTTGGAACACATTATTTTTGCTGCAAGATAAGAATGATTGCAAGCGACGCATGGAAGAATTGTGTTTTTCGTGCATGGAGTAGCCGAGCATACCGCTCTGGAACGGGTGCATCGGTTTAAGACAGCAGCAACTGGCGCTGGCCTTTACTTGCAAACTAGGGACCGAACAGGACGATTCGACCCTGTCTGACCACAAGCTGTGGCTTTCCGTAAGAAATAAATATGACAGACGTTTGATATTTCCACCCACTTGTCATATGCGCCATATCCGATGCCGTATTTTTTCATGGCTGGCTTGCTGTGGTTGGCATCTGCCAAGTGGACCATCTTGCGGATGTTCTCGTGCGTCCCGTGATTGGTCGGGAGCTTGAGCCATCCTGTGTTTATTCAGACTATTCCCAACCTGGCCACAGGTCCACAGCAAACGTGCCGCACCGACAAACAAGGACGACGATGTGAGCCCCGGCATGCCATGAAGGTGGACAGGTTAGCACACGAAGACACAACAAAGGGGGCGCGTTCTTTGTCCGACGTGGGAAGCCGTCTCATCACCTGCTGTGAGCCACCATCAGGGGACGGTTCTGGGTCGTTCCGAGATGTCGTTGTGTGTGCATAAGTTGGAGCGGTTATCTGAACCTCCCATGTCGTCCTCGCCCTCTTAGTTCAATGGTCTCAACGTGGAGACTTGAGTGGTTTCCAGTTCACCTTTATTCACAACGCCAATAGCCGATCTGCTGATCGCCTTTTTGGGAACCATTCAAGCTCCGCGCTCATCACTGCCAGCCGACATCGATCGATCGATTGAGCGATTCGACTGTCAGTTAACGGATGGTATTGTTGAGTCAAAAGCTCACTACTAGCTCCCAGATTCTGTTTTGGATGCCGAATCGTACTTACCAGTGTACTCATTGCAGTAAAAATGAATTCCTTGTTCGCCGTCGTAAACTCGGATCCAAAATAGTGGTAAGAACTTACCCCGACTATTCTTCCATTGGATGCAAACAACTGAAGGGACGCACTGCGGTATGTTCCCACCCTCATAATGCATAAACGGTGATATAAACAGTAGGGAAAGATGGTAGCAACTGCTATGCATGCTATTACGGTGTCAACAAGTCATCTAGACCATACATGTACAAGAGTATGGTAGTAAGGGCAAGAGTGAGTGTAATGCATAACATGGTGTCAGGCTACGTCATACATCCCACCTCCGCTCTGCAATGCCTTGTACACACCAATCATTCTCGACGTCCCGCCGTACACTATCATACCTCCTGCATCCTTGCAACACTCGCTCTCCCGAACGTGTCGATTATACACGTCCCGCCGTGAAAACTCCCGGCTGCAGCCCTGACAAAAAAATCCCTCTCCAAGGTGGACGGTGACAATGTGTCGGTTCATCGAGTCTTTCAGCATTGCATCTGCAGTGCAACCGTCCCACAGACACTGGAACTTGTTCCCCCGCATGCGCTTATGGTGTCTACGAATGTGAGCACCGATGCGATCTCTAGAGCCGACGATCCACATTCCACAGGGGTCATTGGATTTGGCCCACTGACACTCTTGAACCCAGACCACGCTACCACCCCGGCTGACGACAGTGTATAGATCGTATTCGTCAATCCGCAAACCTTCCACGTCAAGCACAGGTGCATGCTGGCACTGGAGG
>JBBPJW010000479.1:0-28839 GCA_038088935.1 Pulveroboletus aff. viridisquamosus
CAAACAAGGAATAAAAACAACTTCTTTTGAGAACCGGTCTACTACCACCATGATGGCATTGAAACCCTTTGAATCCGGAAGTCCCGTGATAAAATCAACTGAAATGTCGCACCACGGGGAGGATGCGACTGGAAGAGGGCGAACAGGAATAGTGGTTTCTGATCCTCTAGACGTTGCACAAGTAGAACAATGAGAGACAAAAGTTGGCAACGTCATCCTTGAGTCCAGGCCAATAGTAATAATGAGACAACAGTTGTTTTGTGCAGGTTTGTCCTGTATGACCGCCCAAAGGAGATGAATGGAAAAGACTGAGTGCTTCGACTCTGAGGGTTTCAGGAATGAATACTTGGAGTCGGTTATTTAAGTAAACCTTGCTTTCTGGACTATAACACCAGGTATCGGAAAGACGAAGGTTGACGGATGCTTGTTGCACCTTAGAAAAGAAGGAGGAAGAAAAAGAAACTAAACGAGTAAAAAGATGGGGGGGTAACATGATGACCTGTTTATTCATGTCCGGTTTGTTGGTGAAATGATCCTGTCGCTGTGATAAAGCATCCGCTCTACCATTGCTAGAACCCGGTTTGTAACACATTTGAAAATTAAATTCGGCGAGAGTGGCCTGCCATCTTGCTTGTCGGGGAGAAAGATCCTGCAGTCGTTTCCAATACTCTAGATTCTTGTGATCCGTCCAGATCTCGAAAGAATCTCTTCCAATTAAATAGTGTCGCCAATCGCGAAGAGCGCGAATAACAGCGAGAAGTTCCTTGTCATATATAGGGTAATTCAATTCTGCTGCGTCCAAGGAGTGAGAAATATATGCGGCGGGTCGCCAGAGACCATCATCTTGTTGGTATGAAATTACTGCTCCAATGGCGACATCTGAAGCATCTGTTTCAATTCGAACCGGTTTAGAGGAATCGGGATAGCAGAAGAGCGGTTCGGAAGTAAGAATTTCTTTGAGACGAATGAAGGCAGTCATGCACTTCGACGTCCATTCAAACTTGGCGTCTTTCTTTGTTAGGGAATTGAGGGGGCGAGCGATATCTGCAAAATTTGGAACAAATCTGCGATAATAATTAGCTAGTCCTAAAAAGGCCTGAATTTGTTTGACAGTTCGTGGAATTGGCCAATTTCGAACGGCACTAGTTTTGTTCAGTTGCATCTGTACCCCCTTTTTAGATACAACCATGCCCAAATAATCAACTTGATCTTGGGCGAAGTGACACTTGGATGGCTTGAGAAAAAGATCGTGGTCACGAAGACGACCTAATACTTCGGCAACGATTGCGAGGTGTTGACTTCGGGTTTTGCCTGATGTGAATATCATGATGTCATCGATGTAGATGACTACATGTTCCCACATATCGTGGAATATATCGTTCACCATGGCCTGAAAAGTCCCCGGTGAGTTGCACATTCCGAAGTACATTACCAACGGTTCGTATGCTCCTATTGGGGTGGTGAAGGCCCCCTTCCATTCGTCACCTTCCTTCATGCGAATATTATTATACCCCCATCGCAAGTCGAGGGTTGTGAACAAATCTGCTCCTGATAACCTATCGATTAGTGTTGGTATCAATGGTAAAGGATAATTGTTCTTGATGGTGTGTTCGTTTAAATAACGGTAGTCGATCACCATTCGTTTACCGCCATCTTTCTTGCCGATAAAAAATACCGGAGAAGTCTGTGGGGATTTAGAGGGTCGAATGTACCCCTTTTTCACTTCCTTGTCCACAAACTCCCGTACTTCCTTCATCTCTTCATTTGATAGAGGGATAATATGACCTTTCTTTGGAACGAAATCATTTTTCAGTTCCATTGCATGATCCCAAGGCTTTCTGGTTGGCATGCGTTCAGATTCATGCTGTGAGAAGACGGTCAAGAACTCCCACAACTCTTTCGGTACTTCCTTTTGTAACTGCGTCTGTTCTTCATTGGTAATTCTTCTTGCTAATAAATGTGATTCGCAATTCGCAGTACATCTAGAGAAATTAATTGTTTTCTTTACCCAGTCGATTTCTGGGTTATGCCTTGCGAACCAATTATAACCTATAAGGAGGTCAAGTGATCCTAACTCTGAAACGTAGGCCAGAGTTCTTTCTCTGTGCCATCGTCCGTTTATCCCTTTTATTGCTATATGGATAACCACATAATTAGTAACTTTACCAATTGATCCTTCCGTTCCGTTGGCATTGAACACGATTAGCGGTATTGTCATGAGCTTTTCGTGAAGTCCGTGTTTTCTTATGAACTTTTGATCGATAAAAGTTACTGACGCTCCTGAGTCTATAATGGCAAAGGTTAAACCACATGACTCCATTTTCAAACCGTCTTTTCCTTTTATTTCTCCTTCTATTTTAACACTTACCCCCAATTCTTCTCGTTTCTTCCTGTTAAATAGTTTCGCTAGATCTTGTCGTTCTTTACTTCCTATTGCAAACAATTGTCCGTTAATATCTTTTGATGGAATTAAGCACCCATTTTCTGGGGCCATGCTCGAACGAGACGCCGTCACGGAGGGATTTTTATCCCATTTCATTGTGGACATATTAAACGATACAGGAAGATAAAACGATTTGCATACTGGGAGTCCTGACTCTAGCTTATCAAGTCTCCCTATTCTTTTCCCGCTTCTTTCTGTTTCTGTTCGGTCTCGAACAGATCCTTAAAATAAGCCCTTGCCTCCTCCATGCTTCTCCATGAAGCGGCAGGGATCTCCTGAAAACGGGCAGCGTCCGCCATGTTATAAACTGGCCCAATACCTATGGGTTCGGCCGATTGCCAACCATCCTTATCAGGCGGAGAGAATTCACCAAACTTGATTGGCTGCACGTATTGCGCTTGGGCCACCTGTTGCCTTTGCGCTTGTTGTTGTTGTTGTTGCCCTCGTCCGAAATTATTGGAGGGCCTAGGTGCAGAGGGGTTGAACTGACCCCTACAGTCTCGGGCCAAATGGCCTGGTTTTCCGCATTTGTAGCAGGTGCGGACCTGCGGAGAAGTGGGAGCGGTGCCTTGCCGGTCTATATCCATCGGGGCTCCTCTGCCCGGCTGGATACCCATTGCTGTAAAGCGCGGAGTCGGAGTAAAATTGTTTGGGGGAAATCGAGGCTGGAATCGAGGTTGGAAACGAGGGGGTGCTCTCTCCACCGCCATTCTTTCGAATCCTCTACCAATCGTCCTAACCTGTTCAATAAGGTCAAAAAAGTCCTCCTTGATCCCCTGCATCACCGCTTGTTGGTACACTCTATAGTGCACCTGCTCTCTGACCAACTTGGCGGCATGTTCCAAGCTAATCCCAGCATCTTTTCTCAAAACTTCGAAAGCCTGTAAGTACTCGTCGATGGAGTTTCCTTGCTTAAGGCCTTCTAATTTCTTCATGGCGTCGTGCGCCATTTCCTGAATCCTAAAATAAGATTGCATCTCCTTCGCGATCCCTCCAAAGTCGGGCCATGCCGCATCACCGAGAGGTCTTCCTTGACGGTCGTATCCTGCTTCGGCTGTGATGTACTTTTCCAGTGTAATTTGGGCAAAGCCCTCCGCCCTTCCCTCCAACCTTGATAGCACCGCCGCACATTGTTGGCGGTTCGTTTTCCACTCCTGCTCGACCACCCAGATCGAGAGCAAGGCGAACCACTTTCGCCACTTCGCCTTATCTCCATTCCATGTTCCGGGATCCCGAATTCTCCTCGATCCTCCCATCTTGGAAAACTCTTCTGCCAAGCTCTTCGCTAAATCTCCAGTATCCATACTGCTCGATATCTGCCCAGATGTCGAGGGGTGGAAGAGGGGGTGGAGGTGTGAAACGGGGGAAGGGGAGCGGGGTGGATCTAGGAGTAATGACCCGAGTTCTGGGTCATTCGGTTCAGGCGAGCTGGACGAGTTCTCTGGTTGTTCGTCCCAAAGCTGGTCGAATGGTGCGGAAATCTTGTCCTACGGTTTGAGGGCGACGGTTTACTTGTTTTAAGGTCCTCGATGGCCTAAGGGTCCTCAGCCTCTCTGATGTTGCTACTTTTTGATCTCTCCCTCTTTTTGCCTCAAAATCTCTGAGTACCTGTTCATCAAAAGCGTCGAACCTTTTCTGAAAAGAGCGCTGTTCTTCCTCGTCATCTTCAAAACCTAAAGTTGCTTCTAAGATGAATTCTGTAAGCTGCTCCTCGTGTCCCCACGAAAAGACCTTTCTCATTGAAAAACGTTTCTCGGTTACTGCGCCCAAAGACTAGTAAGAAAGTCTTGAGCAAGTGTTGCAAATGGTATGTCGGTGTCGGTTTATTGACCCTAGTCTTAGGGCTATCGGTATCGGTTTCAGTAAAAGTGATTGAGAATTGTATGGAATAAGCAGGAGTACTAGAGAGGCACTGCACTAGAGGTACAAGTGCTCAAGACTGGAGAGTCTTGAGATGTCTATGCTACAGTATTTATACCTAAGGCTACAGCGCATGGACCAAGACCCTGATGGGAGAATTCCCATGGACCCTGGATGGCGATCAAAAAGAAGAGAAGTCACCGTGTGAATAGCCAATGGCTGAAAGAGCTCAGTGCTTCTAAAATGGAAGAACAATGGAAATGAAAAGGGGCTGAAAGGCATGAGATTAACCCTAAGCCCTGGGTCTAGACCAGTCATGTGACCCGTCACGTGCCCTGATAAGATAAAAGATTAGATAACCACGTGGAAAGATAAGATAAGGTCACATGATGAAAGTTTTGAAAAAGCGGACTATAACAGTTATAACTCTGGATTCCAGAGGCTAGACCTAGATGAAGAGCAAGAGGAGGAATATGAAAGAAAAACCTAAAGAAGGCTCTGGAGAGGAGCAACCAAGGAGGGATCAATGAAGAAGAACTTAGAAAAACTTGTGCCTGTGCAACTATGTGCCTAATCCTGAAAGAGTAGGAATTCAAAGAAGTGCAAACTGCAAAGTATGAAGTGATCAAGTCTGAAGAGACTTGACTACCCATATCTGCCCCTTATATATGGCCCAGGGTGGCACACAGACCATTTACACTAAGCCTACCCTAGACTACTACTATCTATAAACACCAATAGTAGTAAGGGTATACCATTAAATAAGAGAGGGAAAGACATGGAGTGGATATGAAGAAATAAGGCAGTGGCCTTATGGATAAAGGGATAAGAATGGAAGAGAAGAGAAGACTTGTAATGGAAGATCAGGGTAGAATATGAGAATAGGGATCTCTGCCATAAATATGATGGGATCATAGATATAGATCCAAGATCCATCAGATCCATGAAGATATATCATAATCTTGATAGGGAAGATCTAGGGCAGATCCTGGGAAGATACCAGATCCTGTGTCATATAACCACTAACCATAAAGGTACTCATAAATAGTCAGACCTCAAGCTATGGTTATATGAAAAGGAGTATGTCTCCTATAATCATGTAATGTAAAAGTGGTGGTTGTGCAAGATGTGTAACACATCTGTTTTTGCTTCTTAGATAACTTCTATTGTATCTTTATTTTTCTCCTTAGATAATTCTCTTCTCCAAAGTATTTAAGCATGAGTATTCCTGTTTTGTAGTTTCTTAGTTTGAATATCAACAAGACTTGACATTCTTACCTCTCTGCATCTCTGTCTCTTTTTGTGAATAAACTAGCCATTCTTTATACTTCTAACCTTAAGTTCCAATTACTTATGCTATACCTTTAGTATACCTCTGACTCTTCTGAAACTGTTACACAACTAGCAAACATGTGTTATGTACCCCAAGAGTATACTAGCAAACACTGGTGAGTGACTGGCAATGACAATAGAAAGAGGGCTTTTCTGCTAGTGGCCCCAAACTAGGCTTGTGAGACTTGATAGGGAAACCTGAGTTAACACCACAATGTAGTGCTAAGGCCATAAGGAGAGGAACAAGGGATAACTCAGGTTAACTCTACAAAGTAGAGCCCAAGTAGAAGAAGTAAGTATATTAACAAAGTAATCAAAACTGGAGAGACTCCAGGTCTTGCCCACCCTGTATATATATTGCCAGAGAGCATAGCCCTTACATAGGATAAATAATCTACTATCTATGTGAATCAATAGCAGTAATTACTTGTACCTTCTTAAATAGGAAATTGGGCATAGGGTGATGAGTAATGAGTGAGGCAGTTGTTATGCATTGTGCATAATCACCACTTTTATATTACATGGTTGTGGAAGATATACTTCTCTTCAGAAAACCCTAACTTAAGGTTTAACTGTTGCAAACTATGCAACAACCACTTTCATTCTCACGTGATCATGGGAATCCCATCCCTTATCAGGCTAAACCCTAACTTAGGATCTGGTATATTCTATGAGTACTTCTAAGGTTAGTGGTCACGAGGCACATCTAGGGATCTTCCCTGGATCTTTCCTGGATCTGATGGATCTGCCAAGGTGATCTCATCTGTGGATAAAGATCCCCATCCTCATTATGTCCACACCTCTTCTCTTCCATTCCCCCACATCTTACAAGAGGCTCTTTGCCTCATTCCTTCTATCCGATCCATGCACTTACCTTACAGCCTACACAAGTACGCCTTATATGCTATTGGGCAGCTTACTGTACAACTTCAGGGTAGACACGGATGTACATGGTCTGTGCACCTCTTAGAGTAGTATATAAAGGCCAAGCACTTGGTGGTAAAGTCCTCAGACTTTATCACTTTGCAGTATAGGCACTTTAGGCTTTAGGAAAAGCTCTTCTTAGGAAACCAGGCCCTTCAAAGCATAGGAACTAGGCAGTCTCGAGTTTGAGTCTCATCTGAGTCCTCTTCATCCTCACTCTTTCAGGATCATCCTCAGTTGCTCCTCATCTGAGCCTCCACTAGGATTTTATTCATGTTCCTTCTTCTTCAATTATAGTCTAGGTGTAGCCTCTGGTTTCCAGAGTCGTAACATTAACTATTTACAAGTATATTCATGGTCAGTGGTCACATGATAGGGGATCTGGGTTATTCCCAGAATCTACCCATGGATATTCCCTATCTAAGATCTAGATGCTATCTCCATGGATCTGATGGATCTGTTAGCTTTTGAATCTATATCTCATCACATCTGTGGCAGAGATCCCTGTTAACCCTGATCTTCTATTCTGAGTCTTTACTTCTCTTCCATTCTTATCCTTGATTCATGTGGCCATTGCCTCACTCCTTTATATCCACTCCATGCCTTCTCCTCTCCTATTTAATAGTATGCTCTTACTACTAGTGGTGTTCATAGTTAGCAGTAGCTTAGGGTAGGTTTAGTGTAGTTGGTCTATGTGCCACCCTGAACCATATATAAGGGGCAGGTATGAGTAGTCAAATCTCTTTAGATTTGATTACTTTGTACTTTGCTTTAAAGCACTTCTTTGGATTCCAGCCCTTTCCAGATTAGTCCTCAGTTGCATGTACTCTGAGTCTCTTTGAGTTCTTCTTTATTACTCCACTTCTAGGTTGCTCCTCTCAGAGCCTCCTTTTGGGTTTATTCTTGTGTTCCTCCTTGCTTCCATTGTCTAGGTGTAGCCTCTGGAATCCAGAGTTATAACAGTAGTGGCCTCACAGATCAAGGAATTAAGAAGAGAACCATAACCATGAGAATGTGGGAGAATGGAAGAGAACTCAGGGTCAGTGGATATAAGTAAGGCATGGCAACCATAAGGCTGAGGAGATCTATCTAGATTTCTGCCACAGATCAGATCCTAATCTAGATCCTTTAGATCAGATGTCATCAATACTGATCTAAGATCTTATCTGAGATCCAGCCACATCATATAACTAACCCATGAGCAAGGAATACTCTGAATAAAGAATCAAACCTAAGCCTAGGATTTAATCTTATGAGGCAGGTAAGTTCCACAGTTACATGAGTAGACTGTTAGTGTTTGCTGAGCACATAACAACATGATGGTTTCTAGCATGTGATGCAATCTAGTTGCAGTCATGTGACTAGAGAGCATGTAATTATGCAAATAAATAACCTTATCAAGGAAACTCTAGAATAAGGCTAAGTTCCTTTATTCAGAGTATTTCTCTACACAGGTATTAATTATATGATGTGATAGATCACAGATAAGATCCAGGTACAGTTCTCAATAACATTTGATCTTATAATCTGGATAGAGGATCTGATCTGTGGCAGAGATCCAGATTGGATCCTTTTAGTCTTGCTACTGCCCTGCCTTTTTTATCTTCACTGATTTTGTGCACTTTTCTTTCATTCTCCCATATCCTTATGATATGGCTTCTCTTCCATTCCATTTCATTAATTCATAAGGCCACTATTTTACTCCTTAATATCTGCTCCATGCTTCCCCCTTTTGTATTTAATGGTTGAGTACTTACTGCCATTGGTGGCTATAGATGGCAGTAGTTTAGAGCAGCCTCTCTGTCAAAACTGCTGAAAGTCATGACTAATGGCAACTGAGTTGTTCCACTGTCAGATCTAATTCTAGGGATGCTAAAGGATCTTTTAAGCCAAGCATGCTGCTAGACTGTAGAAAGGCTAGAGAGGGTAAATTCTAGATACAAGATACTATTAGGATTTAGAGTGACAGTAGGGGAGAGCTCCAGAACAAACTCCTGGGTTGAGCCTACTGTTGATGCTCAACCTGTAGTTAAGGGCATAGCTCTGGGGATTTCTAAAGAAGTCAGAAGGTTAAAGGGAGTTTTTCTTGGGTTGGATGGGACTTGGCTTCACCTTATGTGATATGCCCTTGCATAACCTAATGTTCTGATTTATGGAGGAGTTAGAGGAAAAGAGGAGAGTGGTCTTATGGCTCAACACAAAGGACAGGTGAGATAAGGAGTGTTAAGCCTAGTCATAATAAAAACAAGCCCTTAGTGTTATAATTTCATTTTTACTTTTCTTTATTTTTACCCACTTTGTACTTTTCACTTTGACTCTTCACATGTCACATCACATGACCATGGTAACCCTTACCATTTCACAATTTCACATAGCACATTCTAGATCAGCCTAGACCATAACATCATTGCCTGGCAGCTACCATGTGGTACTGCTAAGGTACTTGCTCCTTTAATGCCATTGGCAGGCTTACTGTAGCATAGTTTAGGGCAGACCTTAGGGACATGGTCTGTGTGCATTCCTGTATTATATATAAAGGGCTAGCACAAGGTGGATTTCCCCAGTCTTGTGTACTTGAGCTCTAGAGCTTTGTACAAGGTAATTGACTCTTTTTCTTATTTCTTTTGTCTAGTTCTCAGTGGGTCTAGTTCAAACCACTGTCTGTAGGTTGTGTTCACCAGTTTAGTATCAAGACACAAGGATAGGACAGCAAGAAGCCATTTCACTTAGCATTTTCTTAAAAATTCCATCATGGCCTGGAATTACTCTGGAGTAAACCAGAGGTTCAAAGGGTAAGCTTGGAAGCTTAGTCAAAGTGAGGACAAACTCAAGACAGGGGTGTTTTTGTCAATATTTGAACTACAGTATCATATAGGAGTTATAGTACTTATAGTTCTGGAGTAGTAAAAAGGTCTAAGTAAGAAGAAAAGATGAAACTGGAGTTATCTCAGAAGCAAAGGCAGGTATCAATGCATCCTGGAGATGAATGGAGATGTCAGCAATGATAGTGTCAAGGCATATTAGTCTAAAACTAAAAGATGGTGAGAAGATATAAGAGTTAAAACAGGAATGTGAAAGGAACAAGAGTGGAAGAAAGTGCAGAGTTGAAACAGAATAGTCCAGAGAAAATGTGTTATACTGCAAGACTTTTAAGCAACTACACCTATGGCCTTGGTGTGCACTTCTGATACTGCTAAGACTACTGCTGAAGCCTAACCTTTGAACTAGAGGTTAGAAGAACTAAGCAAGAAGAGATTTGAGTCAAGAAACTTGTAAAAATCTTAAAGGCTCAAGTGCACAAGACTGAAGAGCTCCAGCTTGGACTTGCATCCCTTTTATACTATTGCATTTTGAGCACAGACCAAAAAGGTAAGTCCTGCCCTATAGTGGTGTACAGTAAGCTGCCCAATGGCAGAAAGAGAGCAAAAGTCTAGAAATACATGAGAAATATAGGTGGTATGAGATTATAGGCTAGAATAGCCTAGATCTAGTGAAATGTGAAGTGGTGAAATGGTAAAGAGGTGATGGGATTGTGTGATGTGACTATGTGAAAAGTACAAGGAATGTGAAAAGGGGTGAAAGATAGAGTAAGAGAAAAAATGTGCATTATAACAGAATAAGGTAGAAACTAAGTTGTACTAAATAACTGAAATAAGACAAAGCTAAAATTAGAATAGAGCAGAAATGGAACAGAGGGTTGGAGTAGCTGTAGTGTCACTAGTGCAGGAAAAGCATGAGCATAACTGAAGTAGGATAAAGTAGTAGTGAAAAGGCTGGAGTTGAATGGGAAAGAATTAGGGACTAATATAGCTTACTGGCAAGCATTAAGTGTAGAAAACCAAGTGGAAGCCTGGTTGGATTTGAATTTGGAATGCAGAATATAACACTCCCTGTACTTGATCTGTGTGTGTTATAATTGGTCCATTTATTTCCTTCTTTTTTCCTGTTCTAGCTTCAGACTTTGCATATCTTTGACACTTTCTTGTTTTTTTTTTCTGGAATCTTCAGACTTCATTCATTCCAGAACTCATTGCTTAGTCAGCAGATCTTACTCAGAGCCCACTTCCATCATATTCCATCTGTTTTCACACAGATCACTTAGTCACTCTTAGTTATTTACTCTGACTTATTCAACTAAGTCCCAATCTTATTCCAGTAGTATAAGTAGCATACCTTTTCTCTTATTCCTTATGCTACTTCTGCCTTATTCCACCTTGCTCTTTTTGAACATTACTGGAACCCTAAGTTCCACTTGCAACTCTCATTGGCAAGTACCTTCCTTGTTCTTAACTAGCCCAATATCCTAGTTTCATTATCAATCTTCACTGAGAGACTATAGTGCCATCTCTGCATTTGCATCATCACCTTTATTCTTAGGCTGACTATTGTTGAGCCTTTCCCTAGCTCTAGCCCATAAGGTCTGCATTAGATCTTACCTGGGCCTAGTGTAACAAAAGAAGTAGCATATCTACTTATGGCTACCATTGCTGTAGTTCTGCCAATATTTCACCTAAGATTTCCTTGTTTCTTGATACTCTCTGAAAAGAGCCAAGAACTTAACCTATAAAGAACCCCTTAGAATCTTCTGAAACAGAAGATACCCCTAGTTACCATCTTAGCATCCCAGAAGAAGACTCTTAAGATCTCTTTCTTTCCTTCACCAAAGATCAAGAGCAAGATTGTATCTTAGCACATGAACTCTCTTCCTTTCTACAGATTGCTCATATACCCATACCCCCTACCCCTACAAGGCAATATCCTCTTTTCTATCTTCCCCCTTCTATTACCCCCACCCCCACTATATTCAATACCCTATCCCCAACAAACCCACTAAACTCTGCCTTGGTACCCCTAAGCACTTTAATGGTGACTGCTTCAAAGCAAAAGCCTGGTTGGACTCAGTCCAGTTCTATCTCTTTATCAATGCTGTGGTCTACAACTTAGATAAGAAGAAGATCACATTTATCTTCTCCTACATGACCAAAGGCCCTGCCCTCTCCTAGGCAATATTATGGTGCATTTTTTTATTTTTCTTCATTACATGATCTTATCTTATCTTGGTCATGTGGTTATCTAATTGCTATTTTATCAGGGCATGTAATGGGTCACATGACCTAGGGCAGAGGGTTAGCCTCATGCCTGAACCCTGGTATTTCTTTTCATTTTCATCACTTCTCTTCCATTTCAGAAGCTGGACCCTTGATGGATCCCAAGCTGGCTTCTCTTCTTTTTGATCCCTGTGCCTTATATATGGGAAAGTTCCCATCAGGGTCTTGGTCTGTGCACAGGATGCTGTAGTATAAATACTGTAGTCTTAGTGTTTCAAGACTCCCAGTCTTAAGCACTTGTATCATATGAGTATTAACTCAAGAACTCCTTTCTTGATAAATCCTTTTTCTTTAGGCTTTTGGCACTGCAACATTGCAGTGCATAACAGGCAATCACATACTGTAAAATAAGCATTGCCAGTATGGTAGTCTCCATAGGGACCTTTAGCATGTTTGTTAAGGTATTTAATATCTCCTTTAAGAAACAAGACACCATTGCCTTTGCCATTCACTGGCTGGCCAATACTTAGATGTGCTAGAACAAAAAAGGTAAGTGAACCCCCTTGCTTATTGAATATACCATGGAATTCCAGAATCACATGGTTCTTACCAACAATAAGAACAACAATATCCTTATCACTTACTATGAAGCTGGAGTCCCCCTTTGGCTGTCTTATCAAATTCAAAACCTTGACAAAATTCCCAGCACCATTAATAAATGGTATAACAAAGCCATCCACTTCTAAGGCACCTCTGACTGCACAAAGCTCACAGAGCTTTGTTGAAAGAACCCCAAAGCTTATACTTGGACCCCCAGCACCCCCTTTACTATCCCTTGGGCTGAAAAAGATCCAAACACTGTGGATGTTGACTTAGTCAAGGTTGGCAAACTAATTCCTCAAAAATGAGAACAATGCTTTAAGCTTGGTCTTTGTCTTCAATGCAGGAAACCTGGACATAACATGACACTCTGCCCCAACTTCTCTTTCATCCTCATCTTCAACTCCACTACCACTTCCATCAAGAAATCTGTCAAGGAGGTTACTGCAGAAGAAAAAATGACAAAGATTGAAAAGATTAGTGACAAAGAACTCAAAGTAGAAAGAGTTGGGTTGGGTTTTTGAAGTGGAGCACCTCTTCTATATAAGGTATTCCTTCTCTCTTATGCATTCCTGTACTAGTATCCTTGTTTAGAAGATCTATGAAAATTAACATACAAGTATTCCCCTCTGTATGCCTGAGATTAGTTGTAGATACCTCTACCCTTGTTAACAGCAGAGCACAAATCAACTGCATCAATTAGAAGTTCATCTTCTACCACAAGTTCCTCACTACTCAACTTCCCATCCCTCTTGACATCTGCAAAATAGACTTTTTCCTGCCATGTCATGGCATATGGCAGGAAAACCCTTATCTTGGAACTTTTGTGGCTTCAAGCCACAAATTCCACCCTTCTTAGATTATTTCAAGGAGCTTTACTGCTCTGAGGCTGCCCAGCCTTTCCTCTGACAACACATTGTCAAGGAGATAACTATTTCTGATAATAAATACATTATCCACTACCTTGAAAGCAAGTTACTGAATCAATACATTGACAATGATCTCTATGAATGGTATTCATTACATGTCATCAACTCCTGCTCTGCCTTCCTTCCCTCCGTAACAGTAGCCAAACTTACCATCTCCACAGAGCTAGCAATCAAAGCTGAAAAGGCTAAGTCCAAAACCACTCTACCTTTCAAATATGAACAGTTTGCCACTATTTTCTCAGATTCTTCAAATACTCTAAACAAACTCCCACCATTTAGGCCCTATGACCACAAGATTAATCTCAAAGAGACCTTTGTCTCTAAGATAGGCAAGATCTACCCCTTGATCTCTCCAAAATGCCAGGCAATTAAAGAATTTATTGAAAAATACCTCTGCATTGGCAAGATCTGCCCCTTGAACTCCCTTTAGGCCTTTTTCTTCTTCTTCATCAAGAAGAAGGATAGCAATCTTTGCCCCTGCCAAGACTATAGGTATCTCAATGAACACACCATCTAAAATGCCTACCCCCTTTCTTTTATCTCTGATCTTATTAATAAACTCTGAGAAGCCAAAGTCTTTACAAAGTTTGACATTCAATGGGAATATAACAACATCTGGATTAAAGATGGACACCAATGGAAAGCAGCCTTTATTACCCACAAAGGCCTCTTTAAACCCACAGTGATGTTTTTTGAATTAAATAACTTACCTGCTACTTTCCAGCAATTCATGAATAATTCCTTCTATAATATGATTACTGAAGAATGGCTGGTCATTTATATGGATAATCTTCTTATTTCCTTCCCTGATTCAGATACACACAGAATCTGCACCTCCTGTGTTCTTCAATGGATAATGGACCTCAATCTTTACCTTAAATTGAAGAAATGCACCTTTGCCTCTTTGAAGGTTGAATACCTTAGTATGGTGGTTTGTCCCAGTGAACTTGCCATGGATCCTGTTAAGCTTGACAGCATTGTCAAATGGCCAGTTCCTCAGAAAGTCAAGAATGTCCACTTCTTTCTGGGTTTCACTAACTTTTATAGGTAATTTATCCCCAACTACTCATTCATTATCTATTATGTGCTCAGCAGAACACTGATGATCTTGTCACATGACCATAAGACTTGCATGCCAAAACAAGGATAACCCTAGGCTTAGGTTTGATTCTATTTCAGGGTATTCCCCAATGCTAGATAAGAGTCATATAATATGGCAGATCTCATCTGAGATCTAGATTGATACTAATAACATCTAATCTAATAAATTAAGATGAGGATCTGATTTGTGGCAGAGATCCAGATTGGATCTCCTTGACCTTATAATGGCCATGCCATATTCATTATCACTTTCCCTGCATCTCTTCCATTCTTCCACATTCTTATGATATGGTATATCTCTTTCTTTTCCCTTGATTCATGAGATCACTGCCTTACTCCTACCCTTCACCCTATGCTTCTCTATTTATTAGCATGTGTATTTACTGCCATTGGTTACTAGAAGGTAGTTACTATTCCTGTACTTGGTCTGTGTGCCTCTGCTGTTAATATATATACAGATAGGGAGAGAGTTGGGGTTTTCCCAGTCTTGACCTCTTGTACCATTTAATGTCTTTACTTCCTTCTTGCACTAGTTAACATGCAGTGATCCTAGAAAGGCTGTTACTTTCTTGACTTCTTTCTTTGTTGTGAATATATAATAAATCCTCTTTCTCTCTTATTTACCTAGTTAGGGGCCACTAGACAAAAGCCCTCTTGTTGGTTTTAGATTAGCTGTCACATACCAGTTTGCATCATGAATAGAGGTACCAGAAAGGTGCATAATATCACCTGCCCCCTTCTTGACCTTATCAAGAAGATGGCTTCTTGATCCTGGACTCTAGCCTGCCAGGAATTCTTCAACTCTTTCAAAGCCCTTTTTCTATCACAACCTGTTCTTCAACTCCCAGACCTTACCCAACCTTTTACCATTGCCACTAATGCCTCAGCCTACAAATCTGGTGGTATTCTCCCTTAGACAGATTTGAATGGGGACTAGCACTCCTGTTTCTATCTTTTCCAGATCTTTTTCACTGCTGAGCAGAACTATGATATCTATAATTGTATACTTCTTGCAATCATCTGCAGTCTCAAAGCTTTGTGGCAATATCTCCAGGGCTCTCCCCATACCATTTAGATTTTTACTGATCATAAAAACCTCACTTACTTTTGCACCCCTCAAATTCTCAATTGTCAACAAGCTCACTGGCTGCTTAACTTTGCTGACTTTGACATTAAAATGGGTAACTACCTGTCCTGCCTTAATACTTAAGCTGCCTTGGTGAATGCTTCTAATCTTGTCCTGGAAACTGGTAGGGCTTTTAACTAGTGGCCCCTAACTAGATGAATAGAGAAAAGATGAGGTTACTTCTCTTGTATAAACCAATAGCCAGCAGGTAAGAGTTAACCTGTGTAACCAGCTAAGAGATCAAGAGAGCAAAACTGGGGAAATTCCAGCTTGCATCCCCTGCCTTATATATTGTCAAAGTCTGTGCACAGACCAAGTACAGGAGGCCTACCCTAAAGGTCTACTATCTAAGGACACCAATAGCAGTAACTGCTTAGCTAATATATAAAGGATGGAAAAGACATGGGGCAAAAATAAGGAGTAAGGCAGTGGCCTTATGGATTAAGGATTGAAATGGAAAAGAAGCCATATCATGAGAATGTGGGAGAATGGAAAGGAAGTTGCACAGGATCAGATATATAAAAGAGGCATGGCAGCTATAAGGCTGAGAAGATCCATCTGAATCCCTGCCACAGATGCAGATCCTAATCTAGATCCTGAGATCAGATATCATCAGGGACTGTACCTGGATTTCATCTGAGATCTGCCACATCATGTGACTTGTTATGGGTGTTACCCCATAGTCTTCTTTATCTACACCTTGGTGAGCGCCTTCCTGCAGCTGCTAGGGCTTTTGAACTAGTGGCCCCGAACTAGGCAAAGGGAGAGTCGGAGCCAACCCTAGAGAGCTCAGGGGGATCCCTTAGAAGGGACAGCTGGGAGATCATAGAGATCTCTTGTGTAATCTCAGTGTAAGAGACAAGAGAGTAAGACTGAGGAGACCTCAGCTTACTACTCCCTGCCTTATATATTGCCAGGTCCCTTGCACGGACCAAGTACAGGGAGCCTACCCTAATGCTAGCTATCTATGGACACCAATAGCCTAAGTAGCTCAGCTCTTGTAATAGATAAGGAATGCATGGAGCGTATGGTAGGAGTGAGGCAAGGGCCTCGCAGATACAGGATGGAGGAGAGAAGCCACACCATGAGGATGTGGTAGAATGGAAGGGAAGCACTGCTCTGGTTATATGATAATGGCATGGCTGCCTGAAGGCCGAGGAGATCTATTTAGATCTCTGCCACAGATCAGATTCTAATCTCCATTAGAGATATCATTGGATCAATCTAAGATCTCATCTGAGATCCAGCCACATCACGTGACCTCGCAAGTGCCGGGGAATACTCTGAATAAAAACTACTAACCTTAGCCTAGAGCTTGGCCTTATAAGGCTGCTCCTTTGCACGATCACGTGCTCTGGTCACATGACCCACATCACATACTTCTGGAGAGCTCTCACGATCACGTGTGACTGCATGTTAGGCTGGAGCCATAACATGACTAATATCTAGTGCAGGGAAATACTCTAATATAAAGGACTTAGCCTTAGCCTAGGGTTATTCTTATAAGGATACTTATTTGCATGATCATGTGCTCAACAGTTCCCATGGTCACATGCTAGATACCATCATGTTTATTAGATGCATAATGAATATCCAGCTCCATTATGTCACTGTATCTTCTTTTGCTGGCCCTAATGCTCTCTCCTGTTGCCCAGACCTCTACCCCTCAGACTTCACTGACAACACCCTTGTCACTACCCTGCCCAAGTACCTTTTCTATTACATTATTAATGCAACTCTTTCCATGTATAAATGCAAGCATGTAGAAACTGATTTCCTCTGCTTGTCCCTTCTATACAAGTGGGATAACTTCATGCATTCCAACCTCTGTAAACAGGTCACTAACTGGAAGTTGTGCAACAACCTTCTTATCTATTAAGATTGCATCTCTATTCCCACTGACAAATCCCTTTATCAGTCTATTCTCCACTAATGCCATGATTACTCTTTAGCTGGCCACTCTAGCCATTTTAAAACCCTCCAACTTGTCAAATCCAAGTTCTAGTGGCCTGGCATGGCCACTTATGCCTGATGTTTTGTTAAAGGTTGCACCACCTGTCAACAAAACAAAGTAAACACCAACTCCTTTACCCCTGCTCTTTCTCCTATCCAATCCACTGCCATTCATTCCTTTCAAATGATCTTCTGTGATCTCATCATCAATCTCCCTTTCTTTGATGGCTACAATTCCTTACTGGTCATGGTCAATCATGGGCTTATAAAGGAAGTAATTCTATGCCCCACCAAGAAAACTGCCATTGCCAAGGAAATTGCTACCCTCTTTTTCCACAAAGTATACCTGTGATTTGATCTTTATGAAAAGATCATCTTGGATAGAGGCCCCCAGTTTGCCTCTGCCTTCACCAAAGAGCTTAGTAAACTCCTCAACAATGACCTCTCCCTTTTTACCATGTACCATCCCCAATCTAATGGGGAAACTGAACAAGTTAACCAGAAAGTCAAAACTTACCTCTGCATCTTTTGTGGAGTAAATTCCTCCAAATGGGCAGAACAAATCTCCCATGCAGAATTCATCCACAACTACCACTTCCATTCCATTACCAATTAATCCCCATTCTATCTCATGATGGAATACAAACCCCATATTCTCCCCTTGATAATCTCTGAGTTTCTTATGCCTGTAGTAGCTGACAGATTAAAAAACCTGACAGCAGCTAGAAATAAGGCCCTTGCAGCCCATTAACTTGCCTGCCAAACTATGGCATCTTACATTTGTTCCAAGTATATCCCTTTTGCCAAAGGGGCTAAGATCTGACTAGAAGCCAGAAATCTCAAATGCTCCATTGTCAACTCCAAATTCATATCTAAACACAAAGGATCTTTCACTATCACAGAAGTACTATTTCCCATCATGTATCACCTTCATCTCCCTGCTTTCTGAAAGATCCATCCAATCTTCCATGCTTTACTATTATTACTCTATTGTGTAAATAATATCCATGGGAAAAACTTCCCAGCCCCACCCCTGGACCTTATAGAAGGTCAAGAAGAATACAAAGTTGAGCAGATATTAAAACATTATAGCCCATCTTCTGCTTGTTCCTTTTTAATCCAATGAAAAAATTACTCCACTAAAGAAGACTCATAGAAACCCAAGTCTAACCTCTGCAATACCTCTGAATTTGTTGAGGCATATAAACATCATCACTCCCTTCCTCCACCATCCTCTGCCCTCCATCTCCTCAAAAACCCCTTAGAAATCCAAACCTCCCAAAAAACTCTGCCATTAAAACATGTCCTACAACTTCATTTATTACTTATGCTCCACACCAGACTTCACCACTGACCCTGCTCCAACCACTGCCTCTGTTGCTGAACCCTCAAACAACACCACCTAACAACTATTCCCTATTTATGCACATATCAACTTAGACCATATTATAGAAATCTCTGCTAACTTCTTCTTCATCTCTTTCTCTTGAGCCTTCCTTATAACTCCCTTTACCCTAATGACCTTGCAATCTCCCCCCCACCATATACCTCTGATCTAAAATCCATGACCCTTGCAAATACCCAATCTAGCCCCATTCCCATTCCTCTCCCTGCCCTTTGCCTAGACTTTTTCCCTCTTGTCATCAATTCCTTTTTCCTCTGCCTTGCTGAACTCCATACCATCTCTGCAGTAGATCTTCTTATTACCACCCATGCCTTCCACCCTGGGGAATGCTCCCCCATTTATTCCACTCTAGCCCACTTATTTATCTTCAACTTCCATTTCTTCTTGTCCATTGGATCTTACCTTGATATGAATTCCCCTTTATGGGCCCTCTACACACTCTATCACCAAGTAGAGCACATCTACCTTACATTCACCCACCTTCATTACTCTGCCAAGTTCAACATGGAAACCATGCACACAGGGCTGGATATCATTAACTGCCAGATGTCTTTTATTCTTGATAATCTAGCCTATTAGCTCAAATTTGGCAAATTCCTCAATAACATAGATCAATTTGAGCATAAATCCTCCATAGCTTATCACTACTCCCCTCCCACTGCTCTCTTCTCTCTATCCATATTATCCTTCCCCCTCTTCTCCAAGGAAATCACCACCATTACCCATATAGAATATTGGTGGACCAGCCACCATGGCCAAGTCTCCC
This sequence comes from Pulveroboletus aff. viridisquamosus, assembly GCA_038088935.1. Classification (NCBI taxonomy): domain Eukaryota; kingdom Fungi; phylum Basidiomycota; class Agaricomycetes; order Boletales; family Boletaceae; genus Pulveroboletus; species Pulveroboletus aff. viridisquamosus. The sequence continues at coordinate 19,488 of JBBPJW010000479.1, forward strand.
TTTCCTCTTTCCATCCCTGCTATCATAACAGGTGTTTTCAGTGTTATATCCTAGGACACTGGTGCATTGTGTTATGATTCCCCTTTTCTTTTCCTTTTCATCTCACCATAGTTTTACTTTCATGCATTTTAGATGCTTTCTTGTTCATGTTCTGGAACCTTCCCCTTCTTTTGTTCCAGAATATTCTCTGACTTAGCCACTATAACTCATAATCTGCTCCTCTTACATGAGTCATATCTTATTACCACAACAGAGCTTCTTCCATGTTCCATCTGTTTTCACACAGATCACTTACTTAGCACTCATCATTTACATAACTTATCCAACTGAGTCTAAACCTTATTCTCTATACTATAAAGTAGCATACTTTACCTTCCTTCTTCTTATGCTACTTCTTATCTCTCTACTTCAACTTGCTCTATGCTTGTACTGAAGCTCCTTGCTATCTCATGTTATGTACTCAACAAACACTGACAGTCTTTCCACATGACCATGGGACTTACCTGCCTTATAAGGTTAAACCCTAGGCTTAGATTTGATTCTTTATTCAGAGTATTCCTCACTCATGGGTTAGTCATGTGATATGGCTAGATCTCAGATAAGATCTTAGATCAATACTAATGACATCTGATCTGTGGCAGAGATCTAGATAGATCTTCTTAGCCTTATGGCAGCCATGTCTTACTCATATCTACTAACCCTGGGTTCTCTTCCATTTCCCTTGATCTGTAAGGCCACTGCCTTACTCCTAACTTATTCATCCTGTGTATAAGGCTATGTCTCCTGGTAATATATATACAGGGTAGGCAAGACCTGGAGTTTCTCCTGTCTTAATTACTTGTATCTTACTCCTCCTTTACTTGGGCACTTTGATGTTAACCTAAGTTACTCCTTCTTCCTTTTTCTGGCCTGAGCACTTACCAGTGTTAACTCAGATTACCCTTGTCAAGATTCACAAGCCTAGTTAAGGGCCACTAGCTTAAAAGCCCTCTTGTTGTTGTTTGTTGCCTGTTACTCACCAGTGTTGCATAGTATTTAGACTGCACTCTTGGGGTATATAACACCTCAAGCCTTATGGTCTCCTGGTAATTCATTTCTTCTTAGTTCACACATTAGTGCATAAGAGAGAACCCTTGAACTCCATCAATGCCCTGTCATTGACTATACTTTATAAGCCAGCATCCCTGTTATAGCTTGACACTTTGTCCAAGTGCCCCCTCATTGATGTCATCCCTATATTATACCATCCCTCATTCATAAGCTAATTCTTTTTTGAGCTTACTCCACTTGTAGTTTCCTCTTCCAAGGTTTATGCCTGACCCATCCAGGCCTAGTGTAACACATTGACTGCACTATCTATCAGTACCCCATATATTTTCAATGGTGACCTGGTCATAACCAGGCTTACTGCCCTCTTTGCTGCACTTTACCTTAGCAATCCTCCTTATCTTCCTTATACAGCTTCTTCTTCTTACAGCAGTTCTCTTGCCATACTTTACCTTGACAATTTTTCTTATCTTCCTCATGTGGCTTCTCCTTTTTTCAGCAGTTCTCCTGTGGCTCCTCCTGTGGCTCCTTTCATGGCTCCTCTTATTCTTGGCAATCACATAGTTCCTATCATTATACTCTCCCATCTCTCCCACCCCCTTTACCTTTATTGTTATGCATCTTGTGCAATTACCACCTTCACATCACATGATCATGGGAACAATACTCCTTTTCAGGTTAACCCTAGTCTGGGGCTTGGCTATTTATTATGAGTACCTTATAGTCAGTGGTCATGTGACTCAGATCTGGGATCTTCCCAGAATCTGCCCAAGGATCTTCCCAATCTAGATCTGGTTATATCTCCATAAATCCGATGGATTCTCAGATCTACTTCCACAATCTCATCTGTGGCAGAGATCTCTATTCTCATGTGCAACCCTGATCTTCCATTACAAGATCTCTCTTCTCTTTCATTTCTATTCCTAGATCCATGAGGCCACTGCCTCACTCCTCATTCCTGCTCCATGCATCCTCCTCTCCTATTTAATAGTGTGACCTTACTATTATTGGTGTCCATAGATAGTAGTATCTTAGGATAGGCTTAGTATAGTTGGTCCATGTGCCTCCCTAGGCCATATATAAGGGGTGGGTACAGGTAGTCAAGTTTCTCCAGACTTGATCACTTTGCACTTTGCTTTAAGCACTTCTTTGAATCTCAACCCTTTTAAGGGAAGGCCCATAGTTGCACAGGCACAAGTCTCTTCTGAGTCCTCCTTCATTGCTCCCTCCTCGGTTGCTCCTCTTCAGAGCCTCCTTTAGGATTTTCCTTTCATGTTCCTCCTTCTATTCTTTATCTAGGTTTAGCCTCTGGGATCCAGAGTTATAACATTTATATTATACTGACAATAACAATATCATCAATAAAGTTGGCTGAGGTAACATCATGGGCTTCCCTGTCCCTTCTTTCTAGGTCATCTGCATGTTTAACTGGATTGTTGAACTTACTGGGAAGTTAATATTATGATTGGTTTATTTATTTCCTTCTTTCTTCCTATCCTAGCTTCAGACTTTGTACATCTTCAATGCTTTCTTGTTTTGTTTTGGAACCTTCAAACTTCTTTCATTCCAGAACCCATTGCTTAGTCAGCAGATCTCACTTAGAGCCTGCTTTCATCACATTTCATTCATTTCCACATGAATTACTTAGTCAATCTTAGTCATTCACTCTAACTTATTTAACCGAGTTTCAATCTTATCCCAGTAGTATAAGTAGCATACCTTCTCTCTCTTGTTCCTTATGCTACTTCTGCCTTATTCCACCTTGCTCTTCTTGGATATTGCTGGAACCCTAAGTCCCACTTGTAACTCTTGTTGGCAAGTACTCCCCTTGTTCTTAACTAGCCCAGCATCCTAGTTTCATCCCCAACCTTCACTGAGAAACTACAGTGCTATCTCTGCATTCACACCATTACCTTTTCTTCTGAGATAACTCCCTTTGCATCTTCTCTTCTTGCTTAGACATTTTTACTACTCTGGAACTATAAATACTATAATTCCTGTAAGGTACTATAGTACAAATATTGACAAAAACACCTCTCATCTGAACTTCTTCTCACTCTAACTAAGCTTCTGAGCTTATCCTCTGACCCTTCAGATTACCCTGGAGTAACTCCAGGCCTTACTGAAATTCTTAAGGAAATTCTAAGGGCTTGTTCTCATTATGACTAGGCTTGATGCTTCTTGTCTTGCCTGTTCTTCATGTTGAGCTATGAGACTGCTCTCCTTTCTTCCTCTAATCTCTCTGTAAATCAGAATATCATGTTATGCAAGACATATTACATAAGATGAAGCCAAGTCCTGTTTGTCTCAATGAGAACTTTTTTCAACCCTTTCCAGACCACTTCCAGACTTTTTCAGAAGTCTCCAGAGTATGTTACCCTCCATGGGTTACATCCCATTAGGGTATTTATACTCAGGATTCACTGTCTGGGATTCTTGCTCTATGTCTTGAAATAAGTTTTGACATGTAGTTGCTTAAGGTCTTGCAGTGTAACATAGATAATCAATTCATGATGTTGCTGGTAAAGAATGCTGTACTTCACAATCAGACTAAGCATATAGCCATCTGACACCACTTCATCCATGAAAGAATTGCTAAGGGAGAAATATCCCTTGAATACCTGCCAACCAATGTGCAGACTGCTGATATCTTAACCAAGGCACTAAGCCAGAAGAAGCATGTCCATTTCATGGAAGGTATAGGTTTAACATTGTAAGAAGTGCTTTGACAAGTGGGTGTGTTGAAATTCCTTATTCCTATCAATAACTTTTTTTAAGCCATTGATTTCCACCATTTCTTATCTATTTCTTCTTTCATCCTCACTTCTATTCACTTTATGTTGTTATGTCAAACATATCTTATGTAATCACAGCAGTCTTAACACAATGTTTTTTGCTTTACTGCACTTCAGTGTTTAATTATATGAAACTGAGGTAAGATAGCCTTTTCTTATGACTTTATCATTTACATACTGATTAGTACCTACAAGATTACTTGTATTTAGGTTAGTTCTCTAGGAGAATACCAGTATTTATTCATACAAAACTAAGGTCACTTGTATTTAGTACACTATTCTCAAAGTGCTCCCTTATATCACAAGTACCTTTCCATTAACATATAGATCACTGATATCTTGACCAAGGCATTGAATTGAGAGAAGCACACCCATTTTATGGAGGGAATGGATCTGACATTGTAAAAGAAATGATTCAGTAAGTGGATATGTTGAACTTTTACTCTATTGTTTCATTTCTCTTTACTCTTCTTTCTTTTCTCATTGCTCTCATGCCTTCAGGCCATTTATTCATTGAAACATCTTTCCTACCTTCCAAGACATATGCTAACCATTTCCATATGTAATTGCATCATTCTTTTGGATACTGCCATACCACACCTCAGCATATGAAACTGAGGTAAGGCTATTGTTGTTGCAAGATAAAACTTAGAGGGTTTTACTAAAAACACAAGGGACCTTGTAGGTACTTCTTAGTGGAGAATAGCACTAAGTAATGAAGTGTCTCACATCAGTTTTGTATGGACAAAGACTAAGATGTAGCATAGCAGTGTTTGTACTCAAAGTTAACTGCCATGACTATGTAAGAAGTGGTCAGCACATATTTTGAAAGGAGAATGGAAATACCAAGTAGAGTAAGGGAAAGAAGAAAAAGAAAAAAGAAAAAAGATGAAGTAGCATGAATTTCAATAACTATACATTCATTACATTCATTAACTGGACAGTACCTACAAGGTCTCCTTGTGTTTAGGTTAGTTTAGGAGAATGTTCTCAGTCTTTCATTCATATGAAACTAAGGTCTTCTTGTGTATGGTGTGATATCCTCTACAGCTACCTCACAGAACACCTACCCTGCACCTGCCCACTTAGTTCATGGCTAACAAGCTAATCCTGCTATTCTGGCTCAGCGTGCTTGACAAGCCGTGACGTGCCATGGCAAGCCAAAATAGCCATAATTGGCTCAAAATAGATCCTTGTAAATTTCCTGATGCTACTCGCGTCATTGATGGATGTGTTAGAATTGTTAGATTACATACGCTTTACCGCTTACATAAGCTAGTAATTATGTCAGACCATGAGTACAAGTATCCTGCAGTCCAACAGGATGGATGTGGTGTTACCCTGATGTTTGCCTCTGCAGAGTACGACCTTTCGTCCTGTTCAGAGAACTTTTCATTGGGGGGCTTGTTCATCGTGGTAAGAAAGCCGTCAGGAAGTACGCAAGAGGCTTGATTGTCCACTGCTCAGTGGAGGCCTTAGGTACAGGGTACCGTGGGGTGGCCATTGGGAAAGCTCAGCTTAAGAACCTTGATACCAATGCGTGTTCCAGAAAATGGTGGATAATATACTATGCTATGATTACACGGGGATAAGATTATCAATACGGTCCATAGCGATATCCCCGTAGATCCGATTGAAACAAATTGTGGAACAATGGCCCTTTTTTTCTGTGTTTAGGATGGAAGCATTACAAGGAAGATACCTACTCGCCTGAGTATCCATGCAAGTGCATGATGTTTGCGATTGCAATTCTACATAACTTTGGCCGTATCAGCATCTGATAGCTCTCGGTGGGCATACTCAGGCGATGCGGAACACTTCAGGACATGTCAACTGCGAGCTTGACGTGACAATTAAAACAAGTTTCAGTCACCGATTTGATACCACCTGCTACAGGGGTGACTCGGCGCGTGCAGCATGTATGATGTGCTCTAGGCCATATACAGTGACTTGCAAATTGTTTGAGTGTGCATAGCTTGGTCTGTTTGTAAGCTATAAGGTGGCTACTAGTTGTACCCGATAAACCCCACTCATGTTTCGAATGGTGTCCTTTGCCGCTGCAAGTGAAGTCTGATATCGCAGGTGAGACAAGTGGGATTCATCAATGTGACCCTGCGCGAGTGGGGGGTACTCGTCAGCGCATCACTTGAACGCTGGCGGGAGCCATCACCCTGTGACAAGACTCGTTAACGAATCATGCTATGAACAAACTTCTCAGTGGTCGGGGCAAGCTTGCTCATCAACTGGCTCGACATAGGCGCTAAGAAATCCTGCGCTGTCACTCGGGCCGGTCAGTCGATGTCGTGTAGATCACGGCTAAGCAAGTAGCGCTGAGAGCAACTGACGCAAGGATGCAGTTACGATCGACAGCATGCAGAATAGACGGAGGTGCTTCTTCCAGTCCCTGCAGCCCCACAACAAAAAACTTGTCGTGTCTCTTTAAAGGCAAACTGAGACGATCACATTAGGGCACCATGGTTCTGTTCCTGTGGTATGCAATGCCTGAATATAACGGCCAAGGCTCATTCACGTATCTAGAATAGATACAAACAACGATCATAATTTCCCCTTTGGTTGGCACCCCACCAAGCAGGAAACAAATGGGGGGTGCCTGCCGCACCCTGGACAGCAAAAGATAGGATGAACACTATGACTTGAGTGCCACCGTCGAGAGCTGCCAAACCGTGTATGAGAGGTCATGCACATAGGAGCTCTGTGAAGGAACACACCTGCGCCGACGAGGTAGTTGTATTTCTGAAACAAGCGAGGGTAACGCGTTCTGATCCACCACTGGGAGACGAACGCAACTGCAAAGTACGACAGGACAGAAGAATTGATGCCCGCAGCAAGAAAACCAATGTACCCGCTAGATGGAGGAAGATTAATCGGATCTGTCACGTGAACATCGGACACATACCAAAGGATAGGCGTGTAGAGGTAATCAGCACGGAGCTTCGGCCAATACCGGTGGATGAGCCAAAATGGCACTGGCGCAGCAAGCCCAACTAGATATGACAACGGGACCCATTCATACCTCATACCGGCAGAGAATAGCTCATTACTAAGTCCTCCCCATGCAATAGCCTGAGAATTGTATTGTTGTGGTTGCTGCCCAGACCATATATTTGTTCCTTGGACGGAAAGAAGGATGTCCCGCTGGCTATCGACAATAGAGTTCATTAAGACTAGATGCAGTTCTAAGAATATGGGAAAAGGAGGCTATACTCTCTCTTACCATAGTTTAAGACAGCACCAAGGAGAGTACCAATGATCTGGGCGGTGAAAGTAGCTCGAGGAGGGAGCTTCGCATCTATAAAGATGAGTCGATCCTTGCCATGGGTATTATTACTAGGAAGACGTACACTGGCCTATCTTGAGGTCACGGAGGAGTAGAGTAGCTTGTGTGACCGTGTCTGGAGACGATGTCATTTAACTCATGCTTATCCATGAGTATGAACTTACTGTAGCTATACAGAACAAAGTACATGTTAGCCATCGGCTGGCGAGGATGCAAGTATCCGGCAATCATTTGTACGAAGGTTTCTATTGACAACCTCAGCTGGTCAGAGTGATTTGTTCAAAACAAGACGCTCACGGATCGAGAATCCAATACCCGTAATGGCGTATAATGCACCAATGAAAACGATAGATATGATCGCCAGGAGAACAGATGTGACGAATCCCCACCATGGTAGAGTGGAGTTGCTCTTGTAGATGACTACCAGAGCCACCACAAACGATGCCACAAAAATAGCGCGGTACCAGCTGTTTGGGGTGTTGGAGTACTACAAGATGAAATTGTCTAATATTCGTTACAGGGATCATATAAGGCCAGCAGCTTACATTGAGCATTTGCATATAGTGGGGATCCATGTCCTCAATTGCCTTGGGCTGATCACGCCTACCATCGTCCATCCAGAACTTCCAATTGATGCTCTCCCACCTAAATACTCGTAACAACTTGCAAAGTTCGGTAGGGGTCACCCAGGTCCAAACACCACACAAATCATCACGATTCCAGAGCAGCAAGTGAGTGAACGTGGCTGCTAGTCCCATATTCGTACCAAGCAGGTACACGACCCACGTTCCAGAATAATATGGCAATCCCTGCTCTGCGAGGAGAGTAGGATCGACCTCATAATTCGAATTCAGGATCAGCATCTGATCGTAGATGGACCCGTTCTCATAGAACAAGAGTTGAGAGAGCTTCAAACGACAATCAGCCGTCTGGCGTTTAATGTAATGCACAACTACACGTACGAAGGGGAAGTTCTGAGATTTCCAGATGTTGTTGTAGTAGACGGCAATGAAAATGACTCTAATAGGGACACATCAGATATCGTCTGTGTCATTCACTCCATACGCACGTGCACAGAATGTACGCTATGAAGGCTGAGAGCTGATTTCCATCAGCTATAGCAATTAATCACATAGCCTGTCTTAAATCCTACCTGGGCCTTCAATGGAATTACTACCGGGTTGGATCCACCGGATATGTACTATGGATCAAGAAATCAATGGATACTATGACATCGATCCTGCGTGAAAACCAACCTGCCAGTCAAAGCAGATGGAAAAAATACCGAGGCCTTCATTGCCATTACTTCCACCAAACACCTGGGAGACCATTGCACTGTTCGGAGCAGCAATACAGATGATCGACAAGCCAGTGAGGAGTGGGAATATCCATTGCGGGAAGAGTTCCCAAATAAAGATCCTGCGAGTTTCGAGGTGAGATACTGATCAAACAACTGCGACAGTACGACATACGCTCCGAAGACGATGTAGAATATCTTGAGCCTACGGCGAGCATTCGCACCGTCACGGAAGAATGCATCGAACATAGATATGAGTGGGAGCACTCCGGGGTAAAGCATCTTTGAAGGATACAGTAGAGTGGCTTATTCGTTGCAGCATGTAAGACGACGTCTGTCTCAATGCCCAAGACAAACTCACATCTCAGTACACCACCAATACCGTAACCTAGCAGCTGACTAGAAAACAGTAAGAGGATGGACGTCACAGGATTCGGGGTAATGTTGTAGTACAGACGTTGGACCGCAAGAACGTCTGTCGCAAGGGCCGAGTTTGCTGCCGCACTAGCCATGATGATAATGAAAGCATTCTCCTTTTTGTTGAAAGGGTGCTGAAAGCCAGTGAGGCAGAGGAGAGAAGTGAGTGGTTGATCCTTACAGGATTTAAGTAACGGAATACACCGCGACGGGGGATGAATATCTCCACCGCAAATCCGAGAACGTAGGACAGAACGCCAAGGAACATCAAGGATACGGAGACGGTTTGCTGACCATGACGACATGTTATTAATGAAACAGTTGTGGAGATTGTGATGGAGCTTACTGGTTTAAAATAATAGATCTCGGCTGTTTGTATGAGGGGGTAGAAGTAAAGAATAGAAGGAAGATGAACACACCCAAGGAACCACCAAATGCAGAGAGACCAAGCCCGAGGAAGAAGGCACGAAAGGTCCATGGATTGAGGGAAGGATCATC
>JBBPJW010000480.1:0-27979 GCA_038088935.1 Pulveroboletus aff. viridisquamosus
TTGCACCCCCTGCCTTATATATTGTCAGTCATGGTGCACAGACCATGTACAAAGGGTCTACCCTAAAGAGTGCTATCTGTGGTCACCAATAGCATAAGTAGCTCCTGCCTCTAAATAGATATAGTAGGAATGCATGGGGCATGAGGTAGAAGTGAGGCAATGGCCTTATGGATCAAGGGATGTGAAAGAAGAGAAGCACTAGTCTCTGAGGGCATGGCTGCCTGGTGGCCAAGGAGATCCCATCTGGAATCTCTGCCACAGATCAGATCCTAATCTAGATCGTAAGATCAGATATTATCAGATAGATCCAGATCTCATCTAGAGATCTGCCACATCATGTAACCAATACCTTATGCAAGGAAATACTCTGAATAAAGGACTTAGCCTTAGCCTAGGGTTTGCCTTATTAGGCAAATCATTCGCACGGTCATGTGCAACTGATCACATGACCAGCGCATCTCGTGCTCTACAGTTCCCATGGTCATGTGAGACCGTCATGTTAGGCTTGAGCCGTAACAAAGATACATTGGAGTTTGTATATATATAATGTATCTCTTAGTCTAGAGTGCCTCAGTCCATTGTCTCACACACAACTGAGATGAGCTTTCTTCTCTACGAACTACTTACTTTTACTTATTTGTGTTTAGTTCTTCTCCAATAGGTACATATGAATATAGTCCGTTGTCTCGCACACGACTGAGTTCTTCTCCAATAGATAATACCTTTGCCAGTCTAAATGTATTTTTTTCGATTTTTTAATCTCATGTCATGAGTGACCAATTGATTAATATGACGCGACGTGACACGACGCATCCTAACATAACATGATGCATTATAACGCGTCGCGTCGCGTTATTTATCAGAGACACAAGACTCAGTCGTGTGTGAGACAATGGACTGATATATATATACCTATCAGAGACACAAGACTATGTGCAAGTAAATAAAAGTAAGTGGTTCGTAAAGAAGAAAGCTCACCTCAGTCGTGTGTGAGACAACGGACTGAGGCGCTCTAGACTAAGAGATACAATATATATACAAACTCCAATGTATCTTATGATTGTAGTAATGACAGCATTTGTAAAACTGCCAGGCTGAAACAGAAAGAAACAATAGATAAAGTACATACGCGAGATAGTAGCAAAGGAGTCCTTTGGAACTGAGATACATCCCGAACAGGTGGTGTTGGGTCTATATGCATACTTGTTAGGTACAGCGTATTGTGTGTTCCTGGCTGCGCGCATGCTTGCCAATTCTGACATTATTTCATGCCCTGAATCAACCAATATCTCCTATATATATAGCCTAATGTTTGCATAGTCTGTCATATTTAAAGAGCGCATTCAACCCTTACCATGGTACCATGGTACCCAACATTACAAGTGCCAGCCGAGCAAGATTCAGGCTTCTCAGGACAAAGAACCTATTCAAGCAGCTCTCAAAGCCGTCGATTCATCAGGAATCAAATCAGATGGTCTGGATACACTTTCTCTCTGAGAGGCACATACTGCAGGAAACTAAGTATCCAAAGGTAACTAATTGGTTCGCTGCAGGTACCAGATTATGTAAGCTTTAGAGCGTAGATAATCACAAATTCTAACATGCCCGTGATGCTGCTCCTGAGCAGATGAAATAAATGGCAGAACAGGAGCAAATGCGTACTGAACAAAAGGTGGAAAAAAAATCAAAAGGGGCAGAGAGGTCACTGTGAACGGCACGAGAGGCAGAGGAACATGCTGAGACAAGACGGCGGGCTGAGGAGGAGAAGGCGAGACAGAAGCTGGCAAGTGAAGGAGCGCCGCCAACCCGAAAGAGTGAATAGAAAATTCCCTTTCTCCATTCTACGTACCTCACACATGTCATTTCTGTTGTAATTTTGACCAGCACGCATTAGACGTCCTTTTATGGTAAAAGTTACATAAGCTTAGAGCGTACATTCTAGTTTATGTTCCTCAGTAGCTTGACATCTACCGAGGGTAAGTCCTATCTTTACTGTACTAAACTACCATAGTTCTCATAGGTAGTTGCACTAATATCAGTAGCTTGACATCTACTGAGGTTCTCCTAGTTCACTTAACCTCTGCACGACACCCCTTTCAACAATTTCTTTCCGTGAAAGCTTACCAATGATGCCTAATTACATGTGTAAATGCCACAGGTACGGCATGTGACCACAACCACATGTATATCGTGCATAGCCTACACAGAACTACAGTATATAGGTCCGATGTAAAGTATTCAGATCTCATCTTTGGAATTTCATTCTCTTGCTGGACTAAGTGTACCCCTTCGGTGTGCTTCCTAGTGAGATCCTTGTCAAAGAGAAGGCACAAAGCAAAAATGAACTTGATGAACCAATTGCTCGTACTGTTGATGGTGATGCTGAGAACCCTGACAGGGCAAGGCCACGACTAAGAATATTGCTCAAGTTGCCAGCCACCGACTACAGACAGATTGGTCAAATCGATGAACTAGCGAAGAGACAATGGGGACGAAGACTAATCGATCCCTCCTTGTTGTAATGCAACGGCTATTTCCGAGACGTGACTTTCAGCCTGCTCGTTTCTCTGGTACGGCCTCTACTGGAGTACAGTGATAAAAAAAATACGTAGCACAAAGACAGTCACTGTTAAAAATACAAAAATACCACCACCAGATAGAGAACTATTTTTCCTTTGAGAAGCAATCAAAAATTTGCTCTTTGAGTAACAGGATGATGTTGTGCTATTGAGTCAACAAGCTACCCGGTCATGCGCAGTAGTGCGACCATCACCCTCGTTACACGACAGATAATATGTCCGTTTAGCCATTTCTGCATCGTCCACTGCTCTCCGTCTGACAGAAGAAAGAGAAGAACTGATAAAGGGGAAAATTGCAGGTATGATGCGGATTTTACGGTCTCACTTCACGGAAGCTCTCTGCAATACTCACTCCACTTTATACCACCTGCCACAACACCCTTGATTGCGACAGGTCAGCCATGCTGATGAAGATATCATCCGCGGGTTGTCTGGACAATGGTGCACGTAATTGCTTTTGGTCGAGGTGGTGTCCAATGAATCCTATCGAGCGGCCGAGCACGAACAACCCATCGAGCGTGTCAATCTGCATACGCGTCAATCCTGGACCTCGTCACAAGAAGACAGTGCAAACCTCGATATACTAATCCGCTTCCTCAGGCATAAACGCACTCGAATCGCGAGGGAGATCGGCAACGCAAACAGCGATACGCCCGTCGACGATCGGGATCCGCTAACGATGCATCTCAGCAGATCATCAGGACCGAGCTATGGCAAGAGGACGAGCACCCGCCGTGTTGTTTTTTGTGGTCGTCACCTTCGCTACGGCCAAGGCCAACGCATAGTCGAGTAACGGACGAGAAGGGATGTTTTTGCGAACGTGGTCCTTAACGAGCCCAATGCGCAGAAACGATCTGCACTGTCTCATCCGGTGCATCATCGCGAATTCATATCCCTCCGGCATCCCCGACGTGGCAAGCTCGACGACTGACACCTTACTATGGACCAAATGGACGATTCAGAGCCCACACATGATCGTCGCGGTGTCCGCCAGACGTTCGACGCACCTGCGTATGACGGGTTCGTCGCTCCTTGGGGCCACCCAGTCTCTCCTGCCATTTTTCCATGACGTCTCCTTTGATCCCTCGAACCAGACGATCGAGGGTTTTGGCTGTCTACACTCTCCTTTGGTTACGCGCTCAAGGCCCCGTTTCCAGAGCAGCCATCACTAAACTTGTTGAAATGGACGAGCTATGCTAGCGGGCAAGGACACGCTCGTTTGGACAGCACATTCGGACCCGCGTTGCAAAGGACATGGACAGGGTTGTTTGGTACGCGAAAAACAACGACGAAGACAGTGAGTGTGTTGCCTCGATGTCGCTCATATCATCACAAGAGGCCATACTTTTTGCTGGCGTCTACCCTACCTACGTATGAAGAACGCTGTCGACTCGTTACATTCAGCAAGCTTCCTACTCTAGCTGGTTCATAATGGATGATCGAGTAGGGATTAAATCATGCGCGAGGTATCCCGCTGGAGACACTGTCAAATTCGACAAGAAAACGACGCGTCGGATTCGTGCTACCCCATTCTACAACGACGAAATCGGTCCAGTCTCCAAGATCTCGTGTACAGTACACGGGTGCCCAAGCCCTCTCAAAAGGAAAAAGGAAAAAAGAAAGGATCAATGGACATAATCCATGGATGACCGATCCAGGCTCGACACTCGCGCGTACTCGAGCAATAGCCTACGACACCAGCAGCCGTCACTCGCTCGTCCAAGTAACGATCGCGTTGGTTCACATACCGATACAGATATGCTGACAGATCTTCTCGTCTCCAAAATCGCCGGCTCCAATCCCGCCCCGCTTTCGCGATCCGTGCCGCCAGGTCGTCGTGAACGCGGAAGAACGCGACCGCGTCGTACAGATCGGCATAGGATATTTGGATGGGGATGTAGTGCACCCATGGTGCGACGCGTGACATATACCTGGGCGGGCAATGAGGTCAATACCCTGCTGTCGCTAGATACCTTTACCCACCATTCCGGATAGATGGTCGCCTTGAACACGAGTGCATTGCTCGTCATGAGACGTTTAAACCGCCCCGACCACCCGTTTCCGTCGACCTAGATAGTGCCCAATCCAAGCGTTAGCACAACGTCCCGCATCGAGTGTGCAGGTGTGTCCAAACACGCACGTCGAGTATAAACTTGTACCGCCCTTCCTCGTGTTTTTCCTGGACCCTCCGAAACTCCCACAACTTGTTCATCTCTTCGCACGTTCCTCCGGCCTCGTCGCACCCGATCGGTCGCTCGGTGAATGCAATGTCCATCCACGCCGGATTGACCAACGCGAGACGTACCGTCTCTGGTTCTCCGACGGCGATCGACTCTGTGCTGCTGTTGCCCGCGGTCGTATTCTTGGGGACGCGCAGCACGGTCACGTTCCCATGGAGCTCATTCGCCAGCGTGACCAGTCGTTGCCGGTGTGCATGTACCCATAGTGAGTCCGGAGACGCGTACATCCCAGTCGAACGTCCCCGCCAGCCCAGTCGCTCATCTACCTTGCGTTCCCATGGGAGATCCCCGTCGAATGCGCCTTCCGAATATCGATCTGGATCGGAATCAAATTGCCACCCGTATGGAACGGGTGGTCGGAGATCGTGATGGAGCAATGTCGAGCAGAGCGAGAATCGTAGGACAAATGATTGTTGTGGGAAGGGGCCATCCTTGTGAGAGAGAAATTGGCCGTGTGTGGTGAGTAAAGAAGGGTGTGCGCATGGATTCATCGTGTCCCGATGAGAGGCAATAAATGTCTTGGGGGACGAGGTTGAAAGGGGTGGGTTGGTGGCAGACGGGGCTGGGAGCACGGGTGGATGCAAGCGAGCAGGCGAGTCGGGGGAACATGCCTGGATCCAGCCTGCTTCTGTTATTGGAGGCAAGTCAGCGCGTGTGAGTGCTAGAAGAGATTGTTACGCGTCAGAGCATTCAAATGGCAAGAGAAAAATGAACAGACTGGTCCCGTTGGCGGCTGCTTCGAGCGCCATTGCCTTGATCCGCCAGTCTGACATCATGTTGGGATTATCGAACGGAGAAAAGGTAATGCGAAACAGGGGCAAATCCTGCTCTATCTCATGGACGAGCGCGAGAATTTTCTCCACCCTACTCTGTAGACCCTGTTGGTGCTGCGGGAGAGTCGAACGAATGACCTCAATTCGTGGATGCGTCTCCGTCTTTTGAACGGTCACGCGACCCTCACGTAGCTCGAGTTCTTGCTGCATGAGCGCCAGCTCGGCCGGGTCGATCCCCCAAAAGGGTTCGATGTCCTCGTATATCTCGTCGTACTCGTCGGGCAATTGGACGTCATGTTTGATGACGTAGTTCCACCTAGATAGCGATCGTGTCTGTGTCTCCCATGTATGATCAGGAAAGAGAAACGCACCATTTATCGAAACCGAGGGGCGGTGCACGTCGGTAGCGTCGCTTGTACTCTGCCACGGCCTCGTCGAGAGTTTTGCTTGCACGGGTAAGCTTCGCCTCCCATGCAGCCTCGGCGTCATGGATGAGTTGGAATATGGGGTGGGGGCCATCGGGATTGACGACAAGGAGCCCATCAGGGGTGATGGTATGGTTTCCGAGGGGTCTGCGCTGTGGTTCTTTTTGTGTTGATTCTGGTTGTGAATGTGAATATGGCCGTTGGGCCGGTTCTGGATCCAATTCAATGAGATCACCGAGGACGACAGGATCGTTGGCCAAGTCGAGCTTGGATCCGACCGCGACGATCTCAAAGGGTGGGATGGGCACAAGATAGGAAGATGGGTCCAAGAGAGTACGGAGGAAGAGGCCGACTACGGAACTAAGGACGGCCACCACGAGCAGTCTCCGTGAGACGGTCCATCTCAAACTGACCCAGCTGAGGACCATGTGCGAACAGAGCTGGAAACTGGAAACTGGAAAAGAGAGAAAGGGCCTCGATCCGCGATCACACGAGAAAGCAGACAGTATTAAGGGACGACGTTCCTGTCGGCCGTAACTTCACGCGACTCCCGCGGGGGGTGGCGCTTCCGACACGAATAATCAATAAACTGATGAACTGACCTGCCGGATTGCCTTTCCAGGTCTCCTGATAGCCTCCGTCCCGTAGATGGTGCACCCGTCGACGGCGTCGAGTTGGGTCGGCCCTCTCGAGACGGGTTCCCAGTGAGGGCCCTTTGGCGTGCATGTGTGTGTGCATGTGTGCCAGGGCGCAATGCCACTGAGAGGCCTATCAGCAGTAAGCATCTCTGACCCGAAAACTGACGGGTTGTCGTCTGGGGAGTTGTGTGCAGGGTCAGGGAGTTGTTATGGCACCAAACCAGTGCAATATCGGCACCTTCAGGGGCCTTCAATAAATGAACCGCATTTGGTGGTGTGTTTGATGTAGCGTATCATTCTACAGGCACCGAACCTCACACGACGTCCCATGCCTGCTTCATCAGCCATGGGCCATATGATATCGTTCCTGGCGTGACGAGGTCGAGTACGCGATATTACTGTACGTGCTCGTGTTTTGGAGGTCGAGGCAGATGCAGTGCGACACTGACTTACTTGGACGAGGGTCGGTGTTTGAGGAGTGTGTGGGTGGCCTGGCTCCCACGCAATGAACTCATCCACAATAAGCATCCACGCTGCCGGGACAAGATTGCCCATATAGCGAAGTATCGCGTCTTCTATGCTACTCCACATCAGTACTAATGTACACTCTCCAAAGCATGAAAGAACGCATCGAGAGAGAGCATCGACAGCCCAGCAGATAAAGCGATACGCATGAACTGTCGGGTGTGTTACGACACTGCCGTCAGGTCTGATGATTGAGCAATGAACCGAATTCAGTTGCAAGCACGTTCATGAGGAGAAGGATAAAGAAATCATCACGTTTGGGTATCCCAGTGGCATATATGTAAGATCACGGATCTTGGTGGTGGTATCTGCGAGGTGTTTGGATTGTTGGAAGGAGATGCCCAAAGCCTCATAGATCATGAAGACCTGTGTCATGAGGCCCAATTTCTCTGCCTGGCATGAAGTACAGCCCAAATGTCTTTCACATCCTTCATGCCATCAAGCAAGGTACACTCCTGCATATAACAGGTTTTCAGAGCCACAAGGACACACATGTTGGTGGCCAAGTTCATAGCTGTAAAGGGACACTCTGTTGTCTAAATATCAGAACCTTAATTATAAGTACTTTAAGAAAGCACTAATATGGGCAAAAAAGATATTTCAAGATTAAAAGGTGCATATTTACATGGCGGGTTTTTATATACTATATAGGGGCCTATATTACACATGTGTCAGATACAACATGATAAAAGGTATGTAAGTCTGAAGAAATTAAAAAAGTCCTTTTCATAATCTGATATTTATAGCAGGTAATGTTTTAAATAGGCAACTTGAAAGGGAATTAAGAAAATACTTTAAATTTCTTGGATAATGTTATGCACTCAGCAGAATACTGATAGTCTTGTCAAGTAACCATGAGACTTGCTTGTCTAAACAAGGTTAACCCTAGACATAGGTTTGATTTATATTCAGAGTATTTTCTGATATTAGAAGATAATTTCATGATATGGCAGATCTCAGATGAGACCTAGATCAATGCCAATGATATCTGATCTTAAGAATCATAATTAGAATCTGATCTATGGCAGAAATTCAGATGGAATCTTCTTGACCTTATAATTACTGCATCTAATTCATATCCATCTTTCCTGTATTCTTTCCTTCCATTCTCCCACATTCTTATGATATGGCTTCTCATCTACTTTCCTTGATCCATGAGGCCACTGACTCACTTTTACCCTATTCCCTATAATTTCTTATTTATAAGCAAGAGTATTATACACTGGCACTACTTAGCTAGGGGCTATTTTTCATTCTTACCCTAAGCTAAGTTCTCTTTACTATTTACTATCTTTGACCACTTTCTTTGATCTTATCTTATCTTATCTTATCTTATATCTTATCATGCCATGAGGTTGGATCTAGTCTGGTCTAGCCTTTGTACCTCATATAGCATAGCCTTTTATCTCATTGTAGTCTAGACTTTCTCTAATGTCATGGCCTAGACCTCTGATGTCATACCTTATCTTTGCCTTGCTTTCTTTTACTATATACCAGCTATCTCATGTATTCCTTATGGCCTGGTTCATGCATACTTTGTAGCAATATATGAAGGGACAAGGGCATAGACTGGTTTCCCAGTCTAGAGCACTTGTTTACTTGTTTACCTTGTTTCTTAGTGCCTCCTTTAGGCTGCCATTCATTTGTTCCCCCAGTTTTGGGCACCCTTCAAGGTGGTTTTCTCTTGGTATTGGTCTAGATCCATAACAAAGAGTACTTACTACTATTGGTGGCCACAGATAGTAGCATTAGTCATCCTATATTGGAGCTGTACTCCTGGTAAATATATATACAGAATGATAGAGACTCAGAATTTCCCCAGTCTTGACTTCTTGTCATAACTTCCCTTTTACTTACTCCTCTCAGGTATGCAATGACTTGCAGCCTTCCAGCTAGAAAGCTCCCTTAATTCTCTTTCAAGACTTACAAGCCTAGTTTGGGGCCACTAGAATAAAAGCCCTCTTGTTAATTATAGTAACTGTCACATGCTGGTTTGCATTGTGATTAGGAAGGCACCTCAGTTGGTGCATAACAGATAAGAAAGCAGATTAATAGAAAAAAAAGAAATATGACAGCAAATTAAGCAGTAATAGAAGGTATTAGTGTAATGTCCTGTGTATACTGGGTAATAAACTTTAACTGCTTAACTAAAGCAAAAAGCAAGAATGCAAAAATGATCTGATTATTAGATGAAAGCTAAAGGAGATATACTAAGCAACAAAACTGTTTTAATATTTTGATTGTTGGACTAATATCATCTGTAGCTTTGATGCTAAATCTTCAAACCTAGTTGTCATTGAAAATGTTATGCATTTATATGCAACTACACTTTCACTTCATGTAATTATAAAAAACATACTTTTCTTTGAATAACTCTAGCTGTTATATATCTAGCAAATACAATGGTCTCTAGCATGTGACTGTGGGAACTTCAGAGCATGTGATGTAAATGGTTGCATAGTCATGTGACCAGGAGCATGTGATTGTATGAATAAGTAGTCTTATAAGGATAACTCTAGGCTAAGGCTAAATTCTAACATTTAGAATATTCTCCAGCATAGATTTAATCACATAATGTGGCAGATCTCAGATGAGATCCAGATATAGTCTCTAATGATATCAGATCTCATGATCTAGATTAGGATCTGCATCTGTGACAGAGATCTAATGGATTTTCTCAGCCTTATGATGATCATGCTGTATTCATATCTGCCAATCTGTGTATTCTTTTATTTTCCCATATTCTCATGGTGTGGTTCTCTTCCATTATATTCCTTGATTTGAGGCCACTACCTCACTCCTCATCTCCACTCCATGCTTTTTTCTCTTATTATTCATATAGGCCTTACTGCTATTGGTGTCTATAGATAGTAGATATTAGAGTAGGCTCCCTATACTTGGTCTGTGTGTGGGCCCTGGCAATATATAAGGCAGGGAGTGCAAGCTGGGTTTTCCCCAGTCTTTTTCTACTTGTTCTTTAGACTAATCACCTGTGGGATTATAGAAGTAGCCCACTAAATCTTTTTATTATCCCAAAATGGAATTCTATTGAGCTCTTTTTTGGTTTGGCTTTTCTGGTTGCTGAGCTTAGGCTTTACACAGGACCACCATATTCTTTCTTTTATTTAGCAGTCTAGTTAGAGGCCACTAGCACAAAAGTGTTATGTAACTAGTGAACATGATGGTTCACAGCACATGACTGTGGGAATGGTTGAGCACATGATGTGAATGGTTGCATAGTCATGTGACCAGGAGCACATGATCATGTGAACAAGTTGCCTTATAAGGATAACCCTAGGCTAAGGCCAAGTCCTTTATATCAGAGTATTCCCCTGCACAAGGTATTAGTCACATAATATGGCAGATCTCAGATGAGATCTAGATCCAGTCTCTAATAATATCTAATCTTATGATCTAGATTAGGATCTGATCTGTGGCAGAGATCCAGATGGGTCTCCTTGGCCTCAAGGTGGCCATGCCATATTTATATCTAAGAACCTGTGCACTTCCATTCTTCCATATCCTCATGGTGTGGCTTCTCTTCCATTCTTATTCCTTGATCCATGAGGCCACTGCCTCACTCTTAATATCCACTCCATGCCTTTCCCTCATTTATATAATAAAGCCAGTAGTACTATTGGTGTCCATAGATAGCATAGTTTAGGGTAGGCCTCCTGTACTTGGTCTGTGCACATGCACTGGCAATATATAAGGCAGAGGGTATAAGCTGGGAAAACCCAGTCTTGCTCTCTTGACCTCTAGGCTGGTTATACAGGCTAGTTCACTAGTGCTGCTGGCTATTAGGTTTATACAAGGGCCCAGGATCTCATCCTTTCTCTTATTGCCTAGTTAGGAGCCACTAGATCAAAAGCCCTATTAGCTTTCCAGGATAGACTTAGAAGTATCCATCAAGGTCATATTGAATATCAAGACAGGATGGCTAGGTTGCTGTTTTAAAAAGCCCTACTTACAGTTTGAGAATAAGAGCATTTACCAAGATCATTTGAGTATCAAGGAAGGGTGGGTAGACACCCACAATACTAGCCTAGAGCTTGACTTTATTACAAGTATTTTCATAATTAGTAAAATGGTGTGCTGCTATCCTATCCTCATGTCTCAGTGCTGTCCAGTGGATACCTTTTCTAACAAGCTGTGGTTTGATCTAGACCACAGAGAACTAGGCAAAAGAAATAAGAGAAGAGTCAAGTGCCTTGTATAAAGCCCAAGAGCTCAAGTGTGCAAAACTGGGAAGTCCCAGCTTGTGCCAGCCCTTTATATATGATATAGGAATGCACACAAACCATGTAACTAAGTCTGCCCTAAACTATGGATACAGTAAGCAGACCAATGGCAATAAAGGAGTGAGTACCTTAGCAGTTCCTCATGGTAACTGCCAGGTAATGATGTCATGGTCTGGAGCACTTTAGAACAGTAAAGGGTGAAGAATGTGAAAGTGTGAAATTGTGAAAATGTGAAAATGTGAAAAGTAAAAAGGTGTCCCATGGTCATGTGATGTGAAAAGTAAAAAATGATTATAATAATTAGTGGTCATGTAACTTAGGATCTGAGATCTTCCCAGAATTTATACATAGATTTTTTCCATCTAGATTTTTGATGCTATCTTCTAGGATCTGATGGATTTATGGATCTGTATCTATGATCTGACTATATCTGTGGCAGAGATCCCCATTTTCATGTTAGATCCTGATCTTCCATTATAAGTCTTCTTATCTTCTCTTCCATTTCTTTCCTTGATACATAAGACCACTACCTTACTTCTCATTTTTGCTTTATGCCTGGTCCTCTTTTATTTAATAGTGTGCTTTTATGGCTAGTGATATACATAGCTAGTAGGTAGTCTAGGGTAGGCTTAGTATACATGGTTTGTGTGCCACCCTGGGTCATATTTAAGGGCAGATATGGGTAGTCAAGCCTTTCCAGACTTAATCACTTTGTATCTTGCAGTTTGAACTTCTTTGAATCTCAGCCCTTTCAAAGCTTAGCCCATAGTTGCTTAAGCATGATTTTCTTCTGAGATTTTTTTATTGTTCCCTTTTTGGTTGTTTTTCTTCATGTTTCTCCTCTTCTTCTAGCATCTAGGTTTAGCCTCTGAGATTCAGAGTCATAACAGAAAAGCCCTGATCAAGGGCTTTCTGATCAAATATACATGTTTTATGTAATTTTATCTATATTAGTCTATATTTACATATTTGTTCAGACTACTCATTGAAAGAGTTTTGTTGCTAATATTAAGGGTATCAAAAACTAGTATGAAGTATATTTTTCTTTGACTTTGATGACCTTCTGAATTCTTTTAGGTATACTCTTAATTAATGACTAACATTTTTTTACTTCAATCTTGTTCCATTCTGCCTGAACTCTTTTTTTAAAACTCTACCATATTAAAAGGTAGCTTTAGATACTCAGTCAGCCTTCTTTTAAGAAGAAACCATAGATTTTCTATGGAATTTAGGTCTGGAGACTGAGCTAGCCATACTATAACAGAGACAACTTTTATTTTTCCAGGGCAAATATTAAAAACCTATATTGAAACATAACTATTGCATTGACTGATTCAATAAAGGACTAAGGCTTGTGCTGGCACTAATAGATGTGATCTGGACTTGTACTGGAGGCCTTTGAACTAGGGACCAGAGAAATAGGCAAGAGGAAGATAGAGAAAGAGTTAGAGACTTATATAAAGCACAAGGCTCAAGTATGCAAGACTGGGAAAATCCAAGCTTGGACTTGGCCCTTTATGTATGCTACAAAATAGTACATAGACCAGGTAAGTATTGTTACATGGCTAGCAAACATGACAGTTTCTAGCATGTGACTGTGGGAATAATTGAGCACATAATGCAAATGGTTGCATAGTAATGTGACCAGAAGCACATGATCATGTGAATGCATAACCTTATAAGAATAGCTCAAGGCTAAGGCTAAGTCCTTTATATCAGAGTATTTTCCCTGCACCAGGTATTAGTCACATGATATGGCAGATCTCAGATAAGATTTAGATACAGTCTCCAATGACATCTGATCTTAGAATCTAGATAGAGGATCTAATCTGTAGCAGAGATCCAGATTGAATCTTCTTGGCCTTGTTGCTACCATGCTTCTTTTATATCTCTGATCCTATATGCCTTTCTTTCCATTTTCACACATTCTCATGGTGTGGCTTCTCTTTCATTTCAATCCCTTGATCCATGAGGCCACTGCCTCACTTCTTATTCCTGCTCCACACTTTATCTTATCTTATTTATAGCTAAGTGATTACTGCTATTGATGTCCCTAGATAGTAGACCTTTAGAATAGGCCTCCTGTACTTGGTCTGTGCACAGACTTTGGCAATATATAAAGCAGGGGGTACAAGCTGGGATTTCCCCAGTCTTGCTCTCTTGACCTCTTAGCTGGTTATACAGAATAAGCTACTTTCTGCTGGCTATTGGTTTATATAAGAATAGTGGTCTCACTCTTCTTTCATTCACCTAGTTAGGGGCCACTAGCTAAAAGCCCTACCAGTTAGTTATTCAGAACAGATTAGGAGCATTCATCAAGGTAGCTCAAGTATCAAGGCAGGATGGGTAGTTACCTGTTTCAATTTCCAGTTAATCAATTGATTATAGTGGGTGGGCCAGTTATGTCCTAGAACAAGGGAACTAGATCCATCCAATAGAGTAATATAAAATATTATCAGAGTGATATCACTAGTTTCAAATCAAATAGAGAGATCAATGGCATTGGTAATCATAGAATTAGAAGTACCATTGAAAAGGCAGAGTTGAAGCAGAGAAATGGAATAAGTTAAACAATTATAGGTTCTGACTAACTTAGTATCTACAAAGCAATCTGAAGAATCAGAGTCAATTAGGGTAAAAAAGGGAGAAATGGCATAAGGAACAAGGGTAACAAGAGGCAAGAGTAAACTAGAATTGAAAAGAGCAGATGCATTGAGTCTAATCCTCTGTGGAGCATAGAAAGAATTAACACAACCTCCAGCCCATGCTGTTGCAGATAACTACCCATCCTGCCTTAATACTTGAACTGCCTTGGTAGATACTCCTATCTGTCCTGGAATGCTGATAAGGCTTTTAGCTAGTGGCCCCTAACTAGGCAAATGAGAGAAAGTAAGACCACTACTCTTGTATAAACCAGAAGCCAGCAGCACTAGTAAAAACTAGCCTATATAACCAGCTAAGAGGTCAAAAGGGCAAGATTGGGGAAATCCCAGTTTGCACCCCCTGCCTTATATATTGCCAGTGCATGTGCATAGACCAAGTACAGGAGGCCTATCTTAGACTATACTATCTATGGACACCAATAGCATAACTGGCTCTATTATAAAGAAGAGGGAAAAGCATGGAGTAGATATGAAGGAGTAAGGCAGTGGCCTCATGGATCAAGGGACAGTAATGGAAGAGAAGCCACACCATGAGGATGTGGGAGAATGGAAGGGAAGCACACTGGTTCTTGGATATGAATGAGGCATGGCCACTATAAGGCTAAGGAGATCCAATCTGGATCTTTGCCACAAATGCAGATCCTAATCTAGATTCTAAGATCAGATATCATTAGAGAGTGTACCTGTATCTTATCTGAGATCTGCCATATTATGTGACTGATATCTGGTACAGGGAAATATACTCTGATATATGAACTTAGCCTTAGCCTAGAGTTATCCTTATAAGAATACTCATTTGCATGATTATGTGCTCCTGGTCACATGACTATGCAACCATTTGCATCACATGCTCAACAGTTTCCATGGTCACATGCTTAAAACCATTGTATTTACTTAGTTGTATAACACATGCAGAGTTATGGAGTTGCAGACTATCTTTTTGCCTTAGTGAAGGCCTCCAGTTTGACTTCTGAAGCAGAGGTCTTAGTAGCACAAGCTTTGGCTGCCCTGGAAGAAGACTTAGGGCAATCTATGGCCATGTGCCCAGTGGTATTATAGAACATGCAGAGGTTATTGTTGAAATGGCATTTGCATTCTTCCATCATAATTTTTCCATATTAGCCTTTGACTTCTTAAAGCCAGAGAATAAAGCAGAAGAATTGTTAGCAGTCTTAGGAGGGTTAGATAATTTTTCTTGGTGGCTAATTTCAGATCTATGCTTCCAATTGTGAATATTGAGGGTCTGAGCAAGTTGGAAAAGCTCCTGGAGGTTAGAGAGCTTGCTGACATGGAAAATATCATCTTTAATATGATTAGAGAGGCCATTATAAAAATAGTGTTAGAGAGTGTTACACATCTATACACAACTATACTTTTACTTCATATAATTGTGGGAGATATACTCCTCTTCAAATAACCCTAGCTTATGATCTGACTCCTTATAAGTATCTTCATGGTCAGTGGTTATATAACTTGGAATCTGGGATCTTCCCAGGATCTGCCCATGAATCTTTTCTATGTAGATTATAGATGCTAACTTCATAGATTTAACAGATCTTGAATCTGCAGCTACAATCTCATCATATCTGTGGCAGAGATCTTTATTCTTATGTAAAACCTGTTATAATGCTCTCTTTTCTTTTTAATCACATGACCTTATCTTATCTTCTCCATATGGTTATCTAATCTTTATCTTATCAAGATCATGTGATGGGTCATGAGACCCAGAGTATAGGGTTAGCCTTATAACTTGATCCTATATGTAAAATGGGTGACTATCCATCCTGTTCTTGATACTCAAGTTGACCTTGATGGATGCTCCTATCCTATTCTTGAGAACTGCTGAGGCTTTTGGTCTAGTGGCCCCAAACTAGGCAAAGGGAAAGAGGTGAGACCTGGGCCCTTGTATAAATCAATAAGCCAGACAGTGAATAAAAGCAGAGGTGGGATCCTTCTTGAATCAGGACCTAAGATCAATGCTGTAGATCTAGCCAAGAGATCAAGAGAGCAAGACTGGGTTTCCCCAGCTTGCACCTCCTACCTTATATATTGTAGATATCTGCACACAGACCATGTACAGGGAGTTTACTCTAAAGTATGCTATCTAGGGGCACCAATAGCTAAAGTAGCTTCTACCTCTAAATAGATATATGAGATGGTATGCATGGATCAGCAATAAGGAGTGAGGCAGTGGCCTCATGGATCTAGGGAAGGGAATAGAAGAGAAGCCACACCATGAGGATGTGGAAGGAATGAAAAAGCACAGGTATCAATCAATGAAATGGGCATGGCCACCATAAGGCCAAGGAGATCCTGTTGTGGGAAACTTCCCACAGTCCTTGAATCTTCACTGACACCTTGGGGAATGCCAATGGTCTCTGGACTTTCCAATCTCTATGAGGCTTTTGACTAGTGGCCCCTAACTAGGCAAAGGGAAAGGATGAGTCTGTAGTGAGGTCCTGTGTATAAACCTGACCAAGTAGCGGATGAGAGCTGAGGGGGAACCCCACTAGGAGTCAGCCCTTAAATCGAGCTAGGACCTTAGCCGAAGTCACAAGAGGTCAAGACTGGAGAACCCAGCCTTGACATCTCCTGCTTATATATTGCTGGCACTCGTGCACAGACCAGCTACAGGAGACCTACCCTAATCTATGCTATCTATGGACACCAATAGCTAAAGGGGCTCATGACTAAGTAATAGATAAGGGAAGGGAAATGCATGGAGCAGATATGAGGAGTGAGGCAGTGGCCTCATGGATCAAGGGATAAGAATGGAGAGATATGCCACACCTTGAGGATGTGGGAGAATGGAAGGGAAGCACCAGATGCAGATCTATGAAGAAGGCATGGTAACCTTGAGGCCAAGGAGATCTATCTAGATCTCTGCCACAGATCAGATTCTAATTTCCATAGAGATATCATTGGGTACTGATCTAAGATCCCATCGGGGATCCAGCCATATCATGTGACCTATATCTTAGTGCGGGGGGAATACTCGTAGAAAACTACTAACCCTAGCCTAGGGCTTGCCTTGTAAGGATACTCATTCGCACGATCACGTGCAACTGATCACATGACCAGCGCATCACATGCTCTAAGGTTCCCATGGTCACGTGCGACTGTCGTGTTAGGCTTGCGCCGTAACAGATCCAATCTGGATCTCTGCCACAGATCAGATCCTAATCTAGATCAAGAGATCAGATATCATTGGAAGGATCTAGATCTCATCTGAGATCTGCCACATCATGTGATCAATACCTGATGCCAGGGAAATACTCTAAATTAGGACTTAGCCTTAGCCTAGGGTTTGCCTTGTAAGGCTACTCATTCACATGATCATGTGCTTCTGGCACATGACCAGTTGCATCACATGCTCTACAGTTCCCATGATCATGTGCTGACTGTTGTGTTAGGTTGACATCATAACAATATGCTTCTTTTCATTTCTATTACTTTGCTTCTTGTTATGCACTTAGTAAACACTAATGGTCTCAACATGTGATCATGAGACTTCAATGCCAAAACAAGAATAACCCTAGGTTATGGTTTGGTTTTATTCAGAGTTTTCCCTACATATAAGTATTGGTCACATGATATGGCAAATCTCAGATGAGATCTAGATTGATTACTCTAGATTAGAATTGATCTGTGGCAGGGATCTAGATGGTAATCTTCTTGACCTTATGATAGCTTGGCCATATTCATATCTGCCTTTATGAGTATGTTTCCCTTTTATTCTCCCATATCCTTATGATTATGGTTCTCTTTCATTTCTCTTGATCTGTGAGGCCACTGCCTCATTTCTACCCTATGCCCTATGCTTCTTTATCAGTAAGCAAGAGTCTATATCACTATTTGTTAACATAGATAGTAGTTAGTCATTCTGTATATGGGGATGGTGTGAACTTGGATTTCCCCAGTCTAATCCTCTTGTAACATTAACTTGTCTAGATGGAGAGTTCCACTCACTTTCCTTCCTTTGCCTAGTTAGAAGCTCTAGTCTTAAAAGCTCATCTTTTCATTGTTGTGGGTCTTTACCATTTACTGGTTCTGTTGAATATGGATTGCACTCTGTAAGGTACATAACACTTCTATTCCAGAAGCTGGACTTTTAATGGTTCCCAGGCAAGCTTCTTTTCTTTTTGATTCCCATGTTGCATGTATGGAAATGTTCCCATTAGGGACTTGATCTATGCACATTGACTGTGCCTATATAAACTATAGCCTTAGTGTCTCAAAGCCCTTAGCTTTAAGCACTTGTAATATTACTCATGTCTAACTTGAAGTCTCTACTCTTTTCCTGAGCACTTGGCACTGTGATTTTGCAGTGCATAATACTTGCTCAAAGCTTCATATATCCCTTTTCCACATTTCATTTCATTTTTTGTTTTACAGAAAAAAGTTGTCCTTTGCAATAAGTAAAGAGAAAGAATTGATGAAATATAGCCATTTTGGGCTAGAAGAGAAGACCAACTTGTGAAATAAGTATATCTTGATACATGCATGCAAGAAAACATAGATTAGCTAACAAAGAAGGTTTAACACAAGAGACACTGCTACTGAAACAATGAAGCAGAGAAAAAGACTTTGAAAAGGAAGTTTGAGGTAGCCAGACACTGTGATAAGTTGATCACATTCCTACTAAAGAAAAGAATTACCATTATTGAAGAAGACAGGAAGGTTAGACTAGGACAAAACTGGAAGTTTGCATCCACTCATCTTTAATTTCTATAACCTGTCACAACTCTGGATCCCAGAGGCTAAACCTAGATGAATAGAGAAAGAGGAGAAACATGAAAAGAAAATCTAGAGGAGGCTCTGGAGAGGAGCAATCAAGGAGTGGGAATAAAAAGTGAGGCAGTGGCCTCATGGATCAGAGAAAGAGAATGGAAGAGAAGGAAGATCTCATAATAGAAGATCAGAGTTATACATGAGGATGAAGATCTCTGCCATAGATGAGATCATGAAAGTAGATCTGAGGATCTGTTAGATCCATGGAGATACTACCAGATTTAGATGGGGAAGATCCATGGGCAGATCCTGGGAAGATCCCAGATCCTAGTCATGTGACCACTGATCATAAGGTACTTATAATAAATAGCCAAACCCCAGGCTAGGGTTAACCTGAAAAGGAGTATCATTCCCACGATCATGTGATATAAAAGTGGTAGTTGTGCAAGATACATAACATAACCCACAAATTCTTTAAAGAAAGTAATTCCTTATTCTTGCTATGGCTGCTAAAGGATAGAACATAAATGCTCTGGTAAAGCAGATGGCAGAATTGTCTCTCTGTTTCAGAAATGATATCATGAGAAAGGTAGCTGATCCTGGGATTTGAGATGAAAATAGAAAGAAGTGGAAATAATGGTGAATTTCCTTAAAAGTATGAATAAGGGAGCAGAACTGGAAGAACAATTGTCTTAGAATGATTGCAATCTTGTTAAGAATGAAGGAAGCTGCCAATGACTTCACCATGATCATGCTGATGGAGTTTGACAAGTTAGAGGATAAACATATGTGGCTATAAGGGCAAGACATGAGAAGGACACTTGAAGATGCTGCCTGGCCATTATGGCTGGACCTTCAAGCAAAGATCAAAGGGCATTTTAGAATAGAGGAGTTGGCACATCAGAGCCTCAGAAAGCTATAGGCTTTGAAGCAGCAATGATCTCATCTGAGGATCTTCCCTGGATCTGCCTGGAATCTTCCTGATATCCAATCTAATCTAATCTTCATGGATCTGATGGATTCTGAGATATGATCTCATCTGTGGCAGAGATCCCCATCCTTATGGTGAACCCTGACCTTCTCTTCTATTCCACACACCACATCTGTGAGGCCACTGCCTCATCCCTTCATATTTGCCCCATGCCTTTACCTCTCTTATTTAATAGTGCACTCTTACTGCTATTGATGTTCCATAGATAGTGGTACTCTAGGGTAGGCCTTACTTACATGGTCCGTGCGCCTTCCTAGGCAATATATAAAGGGATGGGTACTGGTAATAAAGTCCTCAGACTTTATCACTTTGTACTTTGCTATTAGCACTTCTTTGAAAACCAACCCTTTCGAGGATAGGCTCTTAGTTGCTTGAGCACAAGTCTCTTCCAAGTCCTCCTTTGTCGATCCCTCCTTGGTTGCTCCTCTTCAGAGCCTCCATTTGTATTCTTCTCAGTGTTCCTCCTCCTCCAACTTCATCTAGGTGTAGCCTCTGGTTTCCAGAGTTGTAACAGAAGAAGCTCAGATCTACTTTAAGGATATCTTTGAGAATGAGGCCAAGCAGGGAAAAGTCCAAGGAAGTGCACAAAACTAGAGAGTGTACTTCCAGTTGTAAATTCTTCTTTTTTGAAGTTTGTACCAAATTGCCTATGGGCAAATATTGAAACAGCGTCTTGCCATTTTGTCCTTGATCTCATTCTGTCCAGTGGATGCTTTTCTACTAAAGAGCTGGGTTTGAACTTAGACCCCAGTGAACTAGGCAAAGAGTAGAAATGAGAAGAGTCAAGGCCTTGTATAAAGCACTAGGGCTCAAGTGCACAAGACTGG
Organism: Pulveroboletus aff. viridisquamosus; assembly: GCA_038088935.1. NCBI lineage: Eukaryota > Fungi > Basidiomycota > Agaricomycetes > Boletales > Boletaceae > Pulveroboletus > Pulveroboletus aff. viridisquamosus. Next base: position 20,634 of record JBBPJW010000480.1, read on the forward strand.
GGAGTTCCAGCTTGTGCCAATCCCTTATATATGCTACAGAACAGCGCATGGACCATGTAAGCTAGTCCAGCCCTAACTATGCTACAGTAAGCTGACCAATGGCAGTAAGGGAGCGAGTACTGTAGCAGTCCCTCATGGGAGCTGCTAGATAATGATGTCATGGTCTAGGCTGTGACTTAGTGACAGTGTGAAAAGTGAAGGTGTGAAATAGTGAAGAAGTGAAAAGGTAAAAAGGTAAAAGGGTCTCACAGTCACGTGATGTGAAAATGAAAAAGTGATTATAACAAATATTACTTGTTTTCATGCTGGGAAGGCATCTTAGAAGAGTATGGCCCCAGCTGAAGGGTGCTTAATTTCTTTCATCCAACATACTAATGGTTATTTATATTCAAACTTCAATGGAGAGCAACAAAGCCTAGACTCCATTTTCAAAAGGACAGAAAGAAATGAAATAAAGGTAGGAGTAAAAGTAATAGGGAAAGTATGAGGAATAGAAGGTCTGCATGTGCAAATGTGTGAACTAACTAATGCAATCTTTGACTTAGGAGCCTTACTAACATTTATAGATCAAAAATATGTTTGGCAACATGGATTATATGAAAAACCAATGGATCAATTCCTAACTGTATACAATACAGATGGGACACAAGGTACTATAGGATGCATTACTAACTATGTAGTGCTATACATTGTCATAAAGGACAAGAATGGAATATGGCATCAAGAATGCATCAATGCAATGGTATTACATTTGAGGTTGCTTGATTTGCTTATAGAATATGACTGGTTTAAACATCACAACCCAAACATCAATTGAATCCAGAAAGCAATTGAGTTTCCCTTATGTCAACAAGAATGCCATACAAGAAATATCAATCTAGCAGAAAATAATGAGCTGCACAAGGAATTACCAAAGGAAGTGTGGGACTACTTAACTGTTTTCTCACAGAAAAAATTAGAAAGAATGCTAACATGCAAACCTTGGGATCATGCCATTAACCTCAAAGATGATTTTGTACCAAAGAAAGGATGAATCATTTCTCTAGCAGATGAGGCATTAACCAAGGTTTGAGAATTTATTACCAAGGAATTAACAAAAGGATACATTAGACCCTCCAAATCCCCATAAACATCACCAGTGTTCTTCATTGGTAAGAAGAATGGTGAAAAATGAATGGTGATTGATTATAGGTATTTGAACAAAGCAACAATAACAAATAGCTATTCACTTCCTCTTATATCTACTCTCATTGATCAATTACAAGGAGCAGACCTTTTTACCACCCTAGATCTATGATGGGGATACAATAACATTTGTATCAAGGAAGATGATGAATGGAAGGGTGCTTTCACCACTCCATTAGATGCATACAAGCCATTGGTAATGTACTTTGGCATGTGTAACTCACCCAGAACATTCCAGGCAATGGTCAATGATATCTTCACTGACATGTGGGCAGAAGTACTCATCTATATAGATGATATCATTATCTTTCCCAAGAACAAGTCAACAGAAGATCATTTCACAGTAGTTCAAAAAGTGTTAAACAGACTTCAAAATCATAATCTGTTTCTTAAACCTTCCAAATGCCACTTTGCTCAAACTGAAGTTGATTATCTGGGCATGGTAGTATCTAAAAAGAGGGTACACATGCAACTAAATAAGACCAAGGCAATCATGGAATGGCCAACACCTTACACTGTCAAACAAGCACAGTCCTTTCTAGATTTAGCCAATTACTATAGGAGATTTGTTCCCAACTTCATGCTTATTACTCATCCTCTTCATGCCCTTACTCACAAAAGTGTTCCCTTCAGATGGATGGATGACAATACCCAAGCCTTTGAAACACTCAAAAACCTCCTCTTATCAGATCCCCTTCTTATATATCCTGATTCCTCCTGGCCCCTTCACATTGAAACTAATGCCTTGCAATCAGCCATGGGAGCTGTTCTTTCTTTCCAGCTTACCAATGGATCTTGGCATTCTGCCACATACATGTCCAAAGCTTTTCTTCTGATGAAGATTAACTACCCTATATATAATAAAGAACTGTTGGCAGTTATCCAAGCCCTGAAAGCATGGCATCACTATTTTATTGGTTGTTCCACTTTCAAGATCTGAATGGATCATAAAAACCTTGAATACTGGTGTAAACCACAGGATCTGTCATCCTGTCAGGCCCACTGGCAGGCTTTCCTTTCAAAATTCAACTATGTATTTATTCATAAACCCAGTTCCTTGAATGGTCATGCAAATGCCTTGTCATGTTGCCCTAATTATGCTCTTCCCTCAGATTTGAATAAAGATATTACTCTTTTATCCCCTCATCTTTTTGCTCACTCCATTGACACTTTCTCTTCTTTTTTTTCTTAAGTTGTTTCTTTCTTGGTTGGTTTCTCCCTTTCTCCCACCTGGTGTTATGATAAAGATCATCATGTCTTCAAAAATTCACACAATCAGATGTTCATTCCTTTTAATCTTTGATCCAAACTTTTATATTTAGCACATTCTTCACCATTGAGAGGTCATTCAGGCCAAACATGTACTTTTCAACTTCTCACCCAATATTATTATTGGCCTTCTTTGAAAGAAGATATAGCCACTTTTATTCTACTTTGCTCTACATGTGCCATGGCAAAAGGTATGGAATCAGTCACTCCTATTATTCCACTCCCAGCAGCCAAGGAACCATGAAAGGATTTGTTAGTGGACTTAATCACAGGATTACCTCTGATTCAAGAAAAGGACAGTATTTTAGTGGTAGTGGATTGGTTTTCCAAAGAAGTTGTTTTTATTTCTTGCCATTCCTCTCTTTCTTTGCTAGATTTAGCAGAACTCTTTTGCAACCATGTTGTTGCAAATCCATGCAATAACCACTTTCACCCTCATGTGATCGTGTGAATCCCATCCCTATTCAGGCTAAACCCTACCTTAGGACTAGGCATATATTATACGAGTACTCATAAGGTTAGTGACCACGAGGCACATCTAGGATCTTCCCTAGATCTTCCCTGGATTTCCCCGATCTCGGATCTGATCTCATCTGATGGATCTGACAGATCTGCCGATGGATCTCATCTGTGGCTAGAGATCCCCATCCTCGCTGTGTCCTGACCCCTTACCTTCCATTTCCCCACATCATTAATATCCGATCCATGCATTATCCTTATGGCCTACATGAGGCTGCACTACTTATGCTATTGGCTAGCTTACTGTACTACTTTAGGGTAGACACGGATGTACATGGTCCATGCACCATCTAGATTAGTATATAAAGGCTGGCTCTTAGTGGTAAAGTCCTCCAGACTTTATCACTTTGTAGCATCAGCAGTTTAGGCTTACAAGGTTAAGCTCTTCTTAGGAAACCAGGCCCTTCAGTGGCACAGGATCTAGGCAGTCTCACGCACATGTCTTATTCGAGTCCTCTTCGTCTTCCTCTTCCAGAGTCATCCTCAGTTGCTCCTCGATTGAGCCACCACTAGGGTTTACTTCGTGTTCCTCCTCTTCCATCCACAGTCTAGGTGTAGCCTCTGGTTTCCAGAGTCGTAACACCCACCCCATGCATTATCCTCACTTTACTAAAGAGCCAGTTGTGCTATTGATGTCCATAGATAGCATAGTTTAGGGTAGGTCCCCTGTACATAATCTGTGCATAGGCTTGAGCAATATATAAGGCAGGGTGTTATGACTCTGGAATCCAGAGGCTACACCTAGCTGATGATGAAGAGGAGGAACACTGAGGAAAACCTAAAGTGGAGGCTCAGATGTGGAGCAACTGAGGAGGGGACTAGAGTGATGATGACGAGGAGGACATGGATGAGACTCGAGCTCGAGCTTCCTAAGATCTCTGCCTTGAAGGGCCTGGATTCCTAAAAAGAGCTTTCTCTAAAGCCTAAAACTAGCCTATGCTGCAAGTGATAAAGTCTGAGGACTTTAGCACTCTGAGCTCAGCCTTTATATACTACTCTAAAAGGCACACGGACCATGTACATCTGTGTCTACCCTAAAGTGGTACAGTAAGTGAGCCAGTAGTGTAATAAGCATACTCATGTAGGCCGAACAGTAAATGCATGGATCGGATATTAAGGGATATGGGGGAATGGAAGAGAAGAGGCATGGGCACAATGAGGACGGGGATCTCCATCCACAGATGAGATCACCTTGGCAGATCCATCAGATCCACGGAGATGGTCAGATCCAAGATCGGGGAGATCCAGGGAAGATCCCTAGATGTGTCTCATGGCCACTAACCTTAGAGATACTTGTATATGCCAAGTCCTAAGTTAGGGTTTAGCCTGATAAGGGATAGAATTCCCATGATCACATGAGAATGAAAGTGGTCATTGCAAGGTTTGCAACACAGGAGGTGCAAGCTGGGGAAACCCAATCTTGCTCTCTCTTGACCTCTAGGCTGGTTATACAGGCTAGTTTGCTACTAGTGCTGCTGGCCATTGGTTTATACAAGAGAAGTGGTCTCAACTACTTTCCCTTTGCCTAGTTCAGGGCCACTAGCTAAAAGCCCTATCAGTTATCAAGGATAGATTAGGAGCATCCATCAAGGTTGACTCAAGTATCAAGGCTAGGACAGCAAGAAGCCATAACAATTTGAATGCACTAGTTGGGTACATTCATATTGCACTGTGAGTGCTAAGAGGGACTGTATGGTGATGAACTTAGTGACTGGTGTGAAAGTATCAAGATAGTCTAGTCCATACTCCTACATATACCCTTTTGCCACTAGTTGGGCCTTGTATCACTCAATCTCACTGCTCAGTCCATGTTTGATTTTAAATATCCACTTTGAGTCAACAATCTTGCAGTTGGGTGGTTGATCAACTTCTTTATACAGGCCAATGTCCTCAAAAGCTTTCAATTTAGCTTTCATTGCAGCATGCCATGACTTACCATCTGGGTGGTTTATGACTTCATGGTACATAAGTGGCTCATTGGAACTTGGGTGCAATGTCTTGTGGACCATGGGAGCTCCTTCCTTTAGGTGTCCCAGGTCACATGTTGCATTGTCATTAGTCTTAGCTGGCATAGGTGAGTGGTTTTGAGCAGTTTTTGGCTGGTGGTCATTTATCTGACTCTTTTCCCTGCAGTAAGGGTTTACCAGGAAATGATCATCATTATCTCACCTCAATGGTCAATGGACTTACTGTGACCTGCACAGCTCAGATGTCAGAATGGGGACTGAATATGGAAATGCCAATGCTGAGATTTTGAAGGCATGTTTGAACTATAAAGATATTGGACTATTGGAGTGCACATTAGGTTTGTCCCTCTGGCTTTGCCTTGAGTGCACAGATGTGCTTTATGGTCCTTCTCATAGTGCACTGATCTTGCATGATCATTGCTAATCACTTCTTTTCTCATTCTCACCTTTCATTGTCATTAACCCTCTGGCATCATTAACTTCTTTGGCATTATCATTGGTCTGCTTGGTCATGACTTCAGAGAACATTTCAGATGCATTACCTTTATCAACTGCTGGGATGAGGTAACAAGCTGAAGTTAAGCCACTTTCTTCCCTTGTGTGCAAGTTGGATACATCAAATATAACATGATTTGTTTCTGATATGTTCCCCTCAGCAAAAACAACATCACATGACTCAATAATCCATCCATTTTGATGTTCCATGCACATGAAAGCTTTATGGTTCAATGTGAAACCCAGAAAAATGCATTCAATTGATTTAGAATCAAGTTTGCACTGTTTTGCATCCAGTACATGGACATGCACCTTGCAACTGAAGACATAAATGTGTCCAACTGATGGTTTGTTGCCAGTAAAGGCCTCATGTGGGGTTAGGTTATCTTTGAGTGCATGTGTTGGGAGACAGTTTAGAAGGTGCATTGCTTATAGTATAGCATCTGACCAAAAATTATTTGGCAGGCATGCATTACTCAGCATGGTGTGAGCTGTTTCCACTATGGTGCAGTTTATGTGCTCAGCCACTCTGTTATCCTAAGGGGTATAAGTATTCATCATTTCATAATACATTCCCTTTTCCTTCAGATATACCTGAAAGTAAAACAGCAAGCAGCTTGTTACGATTCATATTGAACACGATGGTTGCACGTGACCGTGGGAGCTGTAGAGCACGAGATGCGCTGGTCACATGATCAGTTGCACGTGATCATGTGAACGAGTTGCCATATAAGGCATAACCCTAGGCTAAGGCTACGTCCTTCATTCAGAGTTACTTAAGAGTATTTCCCCAGCACAGGTATTGGTCACATGTGGTGGCAGATCTCCGATGAGATCCAGATCCATCCGATGACATCTAATCTAGATTGAGGATCTGATCTGTGGCAGAGATCCAGATTGGATCTTCTCGACCATCATGCAGCCAGGCCACTTTCATTGATCGATACCAGTGCATTCTTCCATTCTCCCACATCCTCGTGGTGTGTTGCCCTCTTCATATATCCCTTGATTCGCGAGGCCACTGCCTCATCCTTTCATATCCGCCCCATGCATTCTTATCTATTAGGGCAGGAGCTACTTTAGCTATTGGTGACCATAGATAGCTTACTTTAGGGTAGACCCTTTGTACATGGTCCGTGCGCGGCCATTGCCAATATATAAGGCATAGGGTGCAAGCTGGGTTTCCCCAGTCTTGCTCTCTTGTCCACTCAGCTAAACCTGGCATTAGTGATCTAAGGCTTGATCCTAGGATTTCCCTTCAGCTCTCACTAGTATAGGGCCATATAGGGTTTGCTGGCTAGAAGCATATACGGCTCATCGTCAAGGCAGCCTAGTTTGTAGCCACTAGCCACAAAAGCTACATAAGAAACCGTTCACAGAAGGAGCGTACATCAAGGACCGAGAAACCGAAACTGAAACCGTAACACAGCTGTCCTATCCTTGTGTCTTGATGCTATTCAGTGGACACCTTTACTAAAGAGCTACGGTTTGAACTAGACCATAGAGAACTAGGCAAAAGAATACAAAAGAAGAGTCAAGTGCCTTGTATAAAGCCCAAAAGCTCAAGTATGCAAGACTGGGAAGTCCCAGCTTGCACCAGCCCTTTATATATAATACAGGAATGCACACAGATCATGTAACTAGATCTGCCCTAAACTATGAGTACAGTAAGCTGACCAATGGCAATAAAGGAGCAAGTACCTTAGCAGTTCCTCATGATAACTGCCAGGTAATAATGTCATGATCTGGAGCATTCTAGAACTGTGCCAAGTGAAGAATGTGAAGATATGAAAGTGTGAAAAGGTGAAGATGTGAAAAGGTAAAAAGGTAAAAGATGTCCCACAGTCATGTGATGTGAAAAGTAAAAAATGGTTATAGCAGAAAGTCCCTTGACACATATTTAACAACAAC
>JBBPJW010000481.1:0-24267 GCA_038088935.1 Pulveroboletus aff. viridisquamosus
GTCTTGTGCACTTGAGCTTTTACTTTATACAAGGCCTTGACCCATTCTACATTTTCCTCTTGCCTAGTTCCACTGGGGTCTAGATAAAACCCAGTTTCTTGAGAAGTTAGTGATCACTAGGATGAGTTCAGCATTTTCAGCAACGGTTGAGAGAATAGCTGTTTCAGTTTCAGTAATAGCTTCCAGCATATCTCTTAGCTTTATTATAGTGACTTTAAAAAGCACTTCAATATTTAATCTAGATACAGGGCATGAAGTGCCCTGCAAACACCTGTGAAAATTTTATTTTGCTTTGATAAGACCAAGTATAGTACCTACTCCTGTCTACAATTTGGCACTTAGGTCATGTGATTTGATCCAATGGCTGTGAAGATATGGCAATTTGAAAACAAAGACACCATGTTATATATTAACTCATAGTGCTTCCTTCAATAATATGGACCAGTGTGTGACCTTCACAAATAACAATAACAAGAGGGTTTTTAGAGACTAGTGGCCCCAAACTAGGCAAGTAGAGAGAGTAAGTGTTATATACCTATTCTAATGCCTTCTAAACACAATGCAGATTGGTATGTAACTGCCAACAAAGAACAACAACAAGAGGACTTTTATACTAGTGGCCCTGAACTAGACAAGAAGAAAGAGATGAGTTTAGACAAGAAATAAGGATTTCTCCAGCTTGAAGTGTACTAATTCTAATGCACTAAAGAAGGTAAGGGGTAAGGAAAGTGAAGACACAGGTGGTTAAGACTAAAGAAATCCCAAGTCTCTTTCTACCCTTTATATATTAGCAGCAGAGACACAGCCTTGTATGGGATTAGTAACTACTGTTATGATTATCTATTATTTTTCTCTTTTCTCATTCTAGCTTCTGACTTTGTGTGTCCTCAATGCTCTCTTGTTATATTCTGGAAACTTCAGACTTCTTCCATTCCAGAACCTTTTTTTATGTCAGCAGATATTACTTATACTTCACTTCCATTATATTCCATCCATTTCCACAAGAATCACTTAGTTACTATTAGTCACTTATTCTAACTTATCCAACTGAGGAGTCCCACTTGCAACTATTATTGGTAAGCATACCTTTATCTTTGGCTAGTACCAGTATCCCAGCCTCATTTTCAACCTTCATTGAGGAACTACAGTACTATCCTGCATTTGTACCATCCTTAGTATCCAAGGCTGACCTTAGTCAAGTCTTATCCTAGCCCACTGTAGCCATAAGATCTATATTGGTCTCTATCTGGGTCTAGAATAACAACTACTATCTATGGGTACCAATAGCAGTAAATGCTCATGCTGATAAATAAAGAAGTATGGGGCAAAGGGTAGGAGTAAGGCAGTGGGCTCATGAATCAAGGAAAGTAAAAGAAAAGAAAAGCCATACCATAAGGATATGAAAGAATATATTATAATGCACATTTTTATTTTATTTTTTACCCTTTGTATTTTCCTTGTACTCTTCACATGGTTATATTATGTGACCCAGTCACCCCATTACCTTGTCACCTATTCACATCTTCACTATTTCACTATTTCACATTTTACCACTTCACATTTCACTAGATCTAAGCTAATCTAGCCTATAATCTCATATTACCTGTATTTCTCATGTATTTCTAAACTTTTACTTTCTTTCTGCCATTGGGTAGCTTGCTGTACACTAATGTAGGGCAGGGCATACTCTTCTGGTCTGTGCTTAAGATATAATAGTATAAAAGGGATACAAGTCCAAGCTGGAGTTCTCCAGTCTTGTGTACTTGAACCTCTAAGGTTTTCACAAGTTTCTTGACTCAAAACCCTTCTTGCCTAGTTCTTATAGCCTCTAGTTCAAAGGTTAGGCTTTAGCAGTAGTCTCAGCAGCAGTGGAAGTACACACCAAGAACATAAGTGTAGTTGCTCAAGATCTTTTAGTATAACAGAATGAAAGAAAAGCACATAGAAATAGTAATATGAATGCAGCATGGCCATTTTAAGGCCCTGGAGATTCCATCTGGATCTCTGCCACAGATCAGATCCTAATCTAGATTAATAGATCAGATATCATTAGTATCATAGATTTGGATTTCAATCTTGAAATCTGTCACATCATAAAAACCATACCATGTGTAGAGAAATACTTCAATAAAGAATCAAATCTATGCCTAGGGTTAATCTTGTTTAGGCAAGTGAGTTCCATAGTCACATAATGAGACTGCCAGTGTTTGCAAAGCACATAATAGTAAGAAAAGTTAAGAAAATCAAATTAAAGAGCAAGAAGACTTAGCACTAGGCTAGTATGCTTCAACAATAAAGTGGTCAAAACTAGATTGCCCCAGGTCTCTTCTTACCTCTTATATATTGTCAACTACTATTTAAAGGCACTAATAGCAGTAAGTGCACTTTTTATAACTAAGGGGAAGCATAGAGCAGAGAATAGGAGTGAAGCAGTGGCCTTATGGATCAAGGGAAATAGAAGAGAAGCCACATTATGAGGATATGGGAGAATGGAAGGGAAGTTCAGGGACCATGATAATAAAACCAGCAAGGTAGTTATAAGGTCAAGAAAATCCCATTTGAATCTCTGCCACAGATTAGATATTATTGGGTAAAGATCTGGATCTTATCTTGAGATCTGCCACATCATGAAAACCATTACTATGCATAGGGAAATACTCTGAATAAGAACTAAACCTTTGTCTAAGATTATCCTTGTTTTAGCAAGTAAGTCTCATGGTCATATAACAAGACCATCAGTGTTTGCTGAGTGCATAATACTCTATTGAAATGTTTTATGTACTTTTGGTTATTAGTGTTATGACCTTGGTAAATGTTAAGCAGCAAAAGACAGGAACAAGAGAGAAACCAGGAAAAAACCCTAAAATCAAGCAGGCAAAGAATATAGAACTTGAAAATAGATCTCACAGACTCAGGAAGCTAAAGTTATGCTAGGCTCAGGTAGGAACTAACATAGATCTTAAGACTGGGGCTAAGGAGAAGGTTTAATGAGTAGTTAGTCTAAAAACTAAGGTAATAATACAAACATGGAATGGGATTGAAATGGCTTCTTGCTGTCCTATCCTTATGTCTTAATACTAAAGCTGATGGGTGCTGACAAGCAGTGGTTTTGTTCTAGTACCACTGAAAACTAGGCAAGATGAAATTAAGAAAGAGTCAAAGCCTTGTATAAAGCTAAGAGCTCAAGTGCACAAAACTGGGTTGTTCCAGCTTGCACCAGCCCTTTATATATGCTACAAAAGGGTGCACGGATCATGTAACTAGGGTCTGCTCTAAACTATGCTACAGTAAGCAGTCCAATGGTAATAAAGGAGTGAGTATCTCAGCAGTACCTTGTGGTAATTATCAGATAAGATGTTATGGTCTAGAATGTTCTAGAATGTGATGAGTAAAGATGTGAAATGTGAAAGAGTGAAATGGTGAGGGTTCCCAGGGTCACATGATGTGACATGTGAAGAGTAAAAGTAAAAGTACAAAGTGGGTAAAAATAAAGAAAAAAGGAAATTATAACAGGAATTGTATGTTTTTTAGTGAGAATTGAGGACAAAGCAAGAATGTTGTGCTTGCTAAGAACAAAGTAATGCTTGCCAATAAATGTTGCAAGTGGGAAGTTCTTTTGAAAGGGATAGACTAGAGTCTTGGAGTTGTTTAGAGAAGATAAGATATTATAAGGCAAAAGTAGCATAAGAGACAAAGAAGATAAGATATGCTACTTATATTAAGAAAATGGAATATGTTATATTTTATGCCATAAAGTCTACTCCATTCTGTCTTTGATGCAACTCTGGTTGCTTTATATTTATTAGTTATATGTTATTTAGTTTCTCTTATCTCCATTCTCTTTCTATCTAATAATACCTACAACTTTATATATATAGCTCCAAGTCATTCCAATACAACTCCATAGTAATTTCATTCTTATATTCTGTTCCTGTTCCTTTTCTGTTTCTATTATCCTTCAGTTTTATCTTGACATAACATTGTCAGTACCATGCCTAATATCTATCTTCATTTGTATCCAGGTTGCATTTAGCACCTGCCCTTGCTTTTAAGACAACTCCTGTCTCATCTTTCTTTTTCTATTAGATAATCTGCTTCTTCAAGGTATAACTACTGTAGCTCTGTATCTTGTACCTCAGTTTGAATATCAACTTAACCTAGTGTTCTCTCCTGCTGTTCTGCATTCTCCCTCTACCTTGTGAGCAGGCTCTATGTCCTCACATCTTTGAACTCAAGTCTTTATGACTTACTCTAATCCTCTGACCTTTTTCCACTTCTTTCAAAATTTGAAGTACTAGGACTGGTGCAAAGGTGCACCACATAAGATAAAGCCAAAGCCCCATTGGATCATTTCTCTGAAGTGTTCCAGAAAAGACCCAGAGTGCACTTAGTGTTTAATAGTATATTCAAACTCCTATTTGCACTTGTCTTTTGTTATTATGACCACATAATGTATAATCTGCTCTCAGACTGCTGCTCAACCATTTCTGTTATGGATCTAGACCAATAGCAAGAGAAAATCACCTTGGGAAGTGCCCAAATTGAGGGAGACAAAAAAATGGCAACCTAAAGAAGGCATTAAGAAACAAGATAACCAGGTAAACAAGTAAACAAGTGCTCTAGACTGGAAAAACAGTCTATGTCCTTGTCTCTTTATATATTGCTATAGAATGTGCATGAATCAGACCATGAAAAATATATAAGATAGCTGGTATACAAAGGACAATGCTAAATAAGGGAATAGAGCAAAGGAAAACTAAATAGAATCCAATGGCAAATAGAGAGTAATTAGTAAAAGAAAGCAAGGCAAAGGTAAGATATGACATCAGAGGGCTAGGCCATGATATTAGAGAAAGTCTAGACTACAATAAGATAAAAGGCTATGCTACATGAGATATAAAGGCTAGATTAGGCTAGATCTAATCACATGACATAATAAGATATAAGATGAGATGAGGTAAAGTAAGATAAGATAAGGTCAAAGAAAGTGGTCAAAAATAGTAAATAGTAAAGAGAACTTAGCTTAGAGTAAAAATAAAAAATAGCACCTAGCTAAATAGTGCTAGTATATAACACTTTTCCAGTGTTTTAGGAAATCTCAGAGATATTTCTTCTGATGTTAACTTCAATACTCAGGGGAAAGGCCATAAGCCTTTTGCAGGCAGTAAATCCATCTCCATTTATATACTCAATAATCTTGCTAGTGCTATTTGTGTCCTTGCCCACTCTTCTAGTAAAGCTTTGAAAACCTCATAGAGAACCAAAGTACAAGAACCAGACCAGTTTAATGGAACTGATCTCTAAAAGCTCCAGATTTTTCTTGTTTAATATGAGCTAAACTTTCAAGACTATTCTAAAGCTTTTATTACCAACCACTTAAAGGTTACTTATGTTACAACTCTGGATTCCAGAGACTAGACCTAGACAAAGAGAGAGAGAAGGAACACAAAAAGGAAAATTCTGAAGGAGGCTCTGAAAAGGAGCAACCAAGAAGGAATTGATGAAGGAAGACTTGGAAATGACTCATGCCTATGCAACTAAGGACCTAATCCTGAAAGGGTAGAAATTCAAAGAAGTGCTTTAAGCAAAGTACAAAGTAATTAAGTCTGAAGAGACTTCACTACCCATACCTGCCCCTTATATATGGCCTAGGGAGGTGCATGGACCAACTATACTAGCCTACTCTAGAGTACTGCTATCTATGGACACCAATAGCAGTAAGAACACACTATTAAATAAGAGAGGTAATAGCATGGGGTGAATATGAAGAAGTGAGGCAGTGGCCTTATGGATCAAGGGAAAGAATGGAAGAGAAGAGAAGATCTTATAATGGAAGCTCAGGGTTGCACATGAGGATGGGGATCTCTGCCACAGATAAGATCATAGATATAAATCCAAGGATCCATTAGATCCAAGGAAATACTACTAGATCTTGATAGAAAAGATCCATGAACAGATCCTGGAAAGATCTCAGATCCCTAGTCATGTGACCACTGACTAAAAGGGTACTCATAAGAATAGCCAGATCTCAGGCTGGGGTTATCTGAAAAGGAGTGTCACTCCCATGATCACATGATATGAAAGTGGTGGTTTTGCAAGATGTATAACAACATATTGAAATGGCAACTGGCCATCCTGTCCTTATGTCTTGATGTCAAACTGGTGAATGCAACTCAAAAGCAGGGGTTTGAACTAGACCCACTATGAACTAGGCAAAAGAAGATAGAAGAAGAGTCAAGTGCCTTGTATAAAGCCCTAGAGCTCAAGTGCACAAAACTGGGGAATTCCAGCTTGCACCAGCCCTTTATATATGATACAAAAGTGTGCACAGACCATGTACTGGTCTCCTGCCCCTAACTATGCTACAGTAAGCCCACCAATGGCAGTAAAGGAGCAAGTACCTTAGCAATATCACATGATAACTGCCAGACTATAATGTCATGGTTTAGACCCACCTAGATTGTGAAATGTAAAGATATGAAAGAGTGAAATGGTGAAAGAGTGAAATGGTAAGGGTTACCATGGTCACATGACATGACATGTGAAGAGTAAAAGTAAAAGTACAAAGTGGATAAAAATAAAGAAAAAGTGAAAATAAAATTATAACACTCATGTCCTGTTACAGTGACAACCTAACACAATGGTCTCACATGACTGTGAGAGCTGTGGAGCATGTGATGTGACTGGTCATGTGCCAGGAGCATGTGATCATGTGAACAAGTAGCCTTATCAAGGAAACCCTAGGCTAAGGTCTAAAGTCCATCTTCAGAGTTTCCATGCAATGGTATCAGATCACTGATGTGGCAGATCTCAGATGAGATTGAGATCAGCAGATCTGTGGCAGAGATCTAGATAGATCTCCTCAGCCTTATGGCAGCCATGCTGTATTTATATCCATAAGCCCTTGCATCTTCCCTTCCATTCTCCCATATTCTCATGGTGTGGCTTCTTCTCTCCATCCTGTATCTGCGAGGCCACTGTCTCACTCCTACCTTATAATCCATGCATGCCATTACTATATTTATACTTAGGGTCCAGAGCTACTAATGCTATTGGTGACCATAAATAGCAGTACTTTAGGGTAGACTCCCTGTATATGGTCCATGTATGGATCCTGACAATATATAAGGCAGGGGATGCAAGCTGGGGAAATCCAGTCTTGCTCTCTTGTGACCTAGGCTAGATCTACAGCTATGATCTAAGGCTTCAATTCAAGAAGAATCTCTCTTCAGCTCTCTGAAACAGGTACTCCCCATCCTGCCTTGATACTTGAACTGCTCCTTGATGGATGCTCCTAGAACTTGAACTTGTGTAGCTTTTGTGCTAGTGGCTACAAACTAGGCAACCTTGTGATGAGACCCTGGGCTCTTGTATAAACCAGAGAACTAGACAGTGAAGCGAGAGCTGAAGAGAGATCCTTCTTGGATCAGGTCTTAGATCACTACTGTGAATCTAGCTGAGAGGTCAAGAGAGCAAGACTGGGGAAACCCCAGCTTGCACTCCCTGCCTTATATATTGTCAATGGCCGTGCATGGACCATGTACAGGGAGCCTACCCTAAGTATACTATCTATGGAACACCAATAGCAAAAGGGGCTCGTACCTCTAATAGATATAGTAGAAATGCATAGAGCGTGAGGTAGGAGTGAAGCAGTGGCCTCGCAGATAAGAGGAGGGAATGAAAGAGAAGCACTAGCCTTTATAAATGAGGCGTGGCTGTCTGGTGGCCGAGAAAATCCATCTGGATCTCTGCCACAGATCAGATCCTAATCTAGATTGTTAGATCAGATGTCATCAGATAGATCTAAATCTCATCTTAGAGATCTGCCACATCACATGACTATATCATGCTAAAGAAATACTCTGAAGGGAATGGACTTAGACCTTAGCCTAGGGTTTGCCTTATGAGGCAACTCGTTCACACAATCATGTGCTACTGATCACATGACCAGAGCATCACATGCTCTACAGACTCTCATGGTCATGTGAGACTGCCATGTTAGGCTGGAGCCATAACACTCTCACTGCTGTCTGGCTATTGGTTTATACACAAGGGCCCAGGGTCTCACTTCTCTCACTCACCAAGTTAGGGGCCACTTGACCAAAAGCCTCAGCAGGTATTCAGGACAGGACTAGAAGCATCCACCAAGGATGTCTTAAGTATCAAGATAGGACAGGTAGTCACCTGTAACATGTCCAGTCTTATCTCAAAGGCATGGCACTGGAGTGGTTTGAACCTGACCTTCTTCTTATGAATGATCCTGACTTACACCTGCTCTGAATGAACAGTTACAGTGGCTTAAAAAACTATCCCAATATTTACATGTTTTGCACTAAATGCAATGGCTATCAATAACTAATAATTATTATGCTAGGCTATAAGTATATGAAATGCAATACTTGCTCTTGGCTTTCTATTGCTTCAATGATCAAGGCATTTGGTTATGTTTTGGTAACATGGCAACCATATCAAAATGTCAACTCATTGGACATTTTTTTGACTTTGAATTTTCATTACATATATTGGACCCTGAAGTGCTGTAATATGATTATATATCTTAGGTAAGTAATATATTATGTCACTCCTATGTCACTAATTAGCCTGCAGCATATATAAACCCTACAATCACAAATAAATTTCCTTATCTCCATTATAAACCATTTTTCTGCTGCTCAAAAAGATAATGTCATCTCTCTTGCTTCTCTTGATTTTTCCTGTAGGAAAATTGCATCTCAGACTTGTCTAGGAAAGTCTACTTTGGCTGGGGTCCTTTAGAAAATCCAACCAGAAAAGGAAAATCATTATAGTAATTATCCTTTAAAACTTTCTTCTATCAACAAGCATGCTGTTGTTCAACAAATTCTTATGGGAAAGGCCAGTAATGCAGTTCAGGCCACTCATTTCATCAATTATATTGTCAGCACTCCTGTCTGCCCACAAACAGTCAGAAATACCCTCAAGAAAGCTTCTTTAAAAGCTGTGATAAAGAAAAATAAACCTATTCTCTCTGCTATTCATAGAAAAAGCAGGTTGGCCTTTGCACTGAAGTACCAACATTGGAATGTCAAGGACTGGAAGAGGGTGATTTGGTCAGATGGACAAGAATATGTGTGGAAAAAGAAAGAAGAGGGAATAAATTCTAAGAAGATCAAAGATATAGTCAAGTTTGAATAAGAATCACTTATGGTATGGGTCTGTATTTGATGAAATGGTGTGGGAGTTTTGAGTAAGGTTGAGGAAAGGGTGGATGCTGAATATTATGTGGCAATTTTGAAGGATTGTTGCAAAGCATGAAGAATCTTGAATTTCTTTAAATAAAATCATCTTTTAGCAAGATCCCAAACATACCTCTAAAAGAACTCAAATCTGATTTAAGAAGCAAGATATCAAGCTTCTTGATTGGCCTGATTAATCTCCAGACCTTAATCCTATTGAACATACTTGAGGTCATTTGAAAAGATGCCTTTTAGATTATAAGAGGGTACCTACAGAAGTTTATCAATTATGGAATAGAATGGTGGTAGAGTGGGAAAGGATTTCTGTGAAGGGGTGTCAAAAATGGATAGAAAGCATGCCTAGAAGGATTTAAGCAGTTATCAAGGCCAAGGGAGGTTATACCAGGTATTAAATACCATATCCTATTTAAAGTTAAAAAACTGTTTCAATAAGTTAACATTTTGATATGGTTACCATGTTACCCAAACATAATCAAGTGCTTTGATCATTGAACCAATAGAAAGCCAAGAGCAAGTACTACATTTCATATACTTATAGCCTAGCATAATAATTATTAGTTATTGATAGCCATTGCATTTAGTGCAAAACATGCAAATATTGGAACAGTTTTTTGAGCCACTGTATGGGCACCAATAGCAGTAAGTATGCATGCTAATAAATAAAAAAGCATAGGGCAAAGGGTAGGAGTAAGGCAATGGCCTCATGGATTAAAAGTAAAGAAAAAGAACTACATTATAAGGAGATGGGAGAATAGAAGAAAAGGTGCAGGAACAGCAGATATGAATAAGGCATGACAGCTATAAGGTCAAGGAAATTCCATTAGGACCTCTGCCACAAATTAATTCTAATTTAGATCTATTAGATCAGATATTATTGGCATCAGTTCTAGATCTCATCTTGAAATCTGCTATATTATGTAACTATTACCATACACAGAGAAAATACTCTGAATAAAACCAAACCTAAGCCTGGAGTTAATCTTGATATGGCAGGTGAGTTCCATAATCATGTGCTTGAAACTGCTAGTGCTGCAGAGCACATAACACAGCTCAGTGTCCCAATTTATAAAGGAATTGGAGATGGAGAAGAAAGTTGTTATGCATTCCAAGAGTGCAGTCTGAATACTATGCAACACTGGTGAGTAACAGGCAAATAATGACAACAAAAGGACTTTTGCACTAGTGGCCCTAAACTAGGCTTGTGAG
The DNA here is from genome assembly GCA_038088935.1 of Pulveroboletus aff. viridisquamosus. NCBI lineage: Eukaryota > Fungi > Basidiomycota > Agaricomycetes > Boletales > Boletaceae > Pulveroboletus > Pulveroboletus aff. viridisquamosus. Next base: position 10,443 of record JBBPJW010000481.1, read on the forward strand.
TCTTGAGAGGAATAACCTGAGTTAACACCAGCTAAGATGCTCAGGCTTCAAGAAGTAAGGATAAGTGTTACAGCTGACTAGTTGTCCTGTCCTTGTAACTCAAGACACTCCTTGGTGGATGCTCCTAGTTCTATCCTTGATAACTGTTGAGGTTTTTGGTCTAGTGGCCTCTAACTAGGCAATGAGAGAAGTGGTGAATCCTAGGCCCTTTGTATAAACCAAATAGCCAGACAGTGAATGAAAGCAGAGGTGGGATCCTTTTTGGATCAAGACCTGAGATCACTACTGTAGATCTAGCTGAGAGGTCAAAGAGAGCAAGAATGGATTTCCCCAGCTTGCACCCCCTGCCTTATATATTGCCTGGCAGTGTGCACAGACCATGTACAGGAGGTTTACCCTAAAGTATGCTATTTGTGGACACCAATAGTGTAAGTAGCTCTAGCCTCTAAATAGATATAGATAGAATGCATGGGGTAGCAATGAGAAGTGAGGCAGTGGCCTCATGGATCTAGGGAAGGGAATGGAAGAGTAGCCACACCATGAGAATGTGGGAGAATGGAAGACACTGGTACTGATCTATGAATTAGGCATGGCCACCATAAGGCCAAGGAGATCCAATCTGGATCTCTGCCACAGATTATCTGTTATCTGGAGATCTGGATCTCATCTGAGATCTGCCACATCATATGACTGATACCTGGTGTCAGGGGAATACTCTAATATAAGGACTTAGCCATAGCCTAGGGTTAACCTTATAAGGCTACTTGTTTGCATGATCACATGCTCCTGGTTACAACCAGTCACATCACATGCTCTACAGCTCTCATGGTCATGTGCTGACCATCATGTTAGCTTGGTACCATAACAATAAGGAGTAACTCAGGTTAACACCACAGTGCAGTGCCCAAGTAGAAGGAGTAAGCATATAATACAAGTGATCAAGACTGGAGAGACTCCAGGTCTTGCCCACTCTATATATATATTGCCAGGAGGCATAGTCTTTACACAGGATATGTAATCTACTATCTATGTAAACCAATATCAGTTATCTCTCATATCTTCCATATATAGGAATAGGGCATAGGGTGTAAGTCAGGAGTAAGGCAGTGGCCTTACAGATCAAGGAATAGAGAAGAGAACCACATCATGAAGATATGGGAGAATGGAAAAGAAGCTCAGGGTTAGCAGATATGAATAAGGCATGGTAACCATAAGGCCAAGGAGATCTATCTAGATCTCTGCCACAGATTAGATCCTAATCTAGATCTGTTAGATCAGATATCATTGGTATTAATCTAAGATCTCATCTGAGATCCTGCCATATCACATGACTGACCCATGAGCAAGGATAACTCTGATATAAAGAATCAAACCTAAGCCTGGGGTTATCCTTGTAAGGCAGGCAAGTCCCACAGTCATGTGAGTAAACCATCAGTGTTTGCTAAGCACATAACAAAAGTGGTCTCATGATTCCACATAAAAAACAGGCAAGACAAGAAGCATTAAGCCTAGTTATAATGAGAGCAAGCCCTTAGAATTTCCTTAAAAATTCCCTTAAGGCCTGGAGGTGCTCTGAAGTGAACTGGAGGGTCAGAGAATGAGCTGAAAGATTCAATCAGAGTAAGAACAAAGTCAAGATGGGGTATTTTTGTTGATATTTGAACTAAGGTACTATATACAGGAGTATAGTACTTATAGTTCAGAGTAGTGTAAAGTTCAAGCAAGAAAAGGGAATAAGACTGGAGTTATCTCAAAAGTGAGAGTAGATGTCAAAGGTAATAGCATCAAGTTATATTAGACTAAAACTGAAAGATGGCAGAAAGAGACAAGAGTTAAAACAGGAATAAGAAAAAAAGCAAGAGTAAAAGAAGTATGGAGTTGAAGTGGAGTAGTTTGAAGAGGACAAAGTAAAAATTAAGGTATACTAAGTGACCATGAACAGAATCAAAACTAAAGTCAGAACTAGAACAGGAAGAAAACAGAGGATTGGAGGAACTTGTACTGATAACTGGGCAAGAAGAGTTCAAGTACATCTGAAGTGAGATAGAGTAGCAATAAAAAATCAGAGGTACATGGAGGAGAATCTAAAAGCTAGTATAGCTTATTAGTAAGCACTAAGTGTGGAAACAAGCATAATGTTACAATAGGTCCCTTTCTTTTTCCCTCTTTTATCCTAGCTTCTGCTTTTCATACATTTCAGATGCTTCCTTGTTATATTCTGGAACATTCAGACTTCTTCTGTTTCAGAACATTCTCTCAGTCAGTGGATATTACTCATATTCTGCTTTCATTGCATTCCATTCATTTCCACACAAATCACTTACTTATCTTAGTTATATACTCTGACTCATTTAACTAAGTCTGAATCTTGTTATCTCTATATAAGTAGTATACTTTCCTCTTTATATTTCTTATGCTACTTCTGCCTTATCTAACCTTGCTGTCTTCAAGCATTGTTTAACCCTTCATCCCACCCTTATCAAGGGAGTCCTGCTCATGTTCTTCAATGGCAAGCATTACTCAAGAGTTCTTAACAAGCATTAGCATTCTTGTCTTGTTTCTAATCTCCACTGAGGAATTACAGTGCCACTCCACATTTGCACTGTCCTTAGTACCCAAGGCTAACTACTGTTGAGCCTCTTTCTAGCCCACTGTAGTCATAAGATCTATGTTAGTCCCTACCTGGGCCTATTGTAACATATAAGCTAGGTTAGAGCAAGAAAAAAGTCAAGATAGAGGTATTTTTGTTAGAAAATGAGACTAGAGTTGTCTCAGAAGCAAAAGCAGATGTCAAAGTATTATGGATACAAATGGAGATGTCAGAGATGACAGCATCAAGTCATATCAGACTAAAACTGAAAGATGGAAGGAAAAAGCAAAAAGAAACAAGAAACAAGAAGAAAGTAAGAGTAAAAGAAAGTATAGAGTTATAACAGAAAGGTTTGAAGAGGATAAAGTAAGAACTAAGATATACTAAGTGACTAAGAACAGAAGCAAAGCCAAAGTTAGAATTAGAGCAGAAATAAAACAGATGGTCAAAGAAGCTTGTACTAATAATAGGGCAAGAAGAGCACAAGTGTAACTGAAGTGGGATAAAGTAGTAATGGGGGGCCAAAGTTGTATGGAAGAGGATTATAGGGCTAGGATATATTACTGGCAAGCACTGAGTATAAAACCAAGCATAAGCTAGGTTAGAATTGAATCTGAATAACAGAATATAATATTAAGAGGGAAAAGAAGATAAGACTGGAGTTGTTATAATGCACTTTTATTTTATTTTTATTTTTTCATTATTTTCACTTTTCTCTAACTCTTCACATTGTCACATCACATGACCCTGGTAAACCTTACCATTTCACTCTTTTACCATTTTATATATGACCTCTTCATATTTTACTCCTTTACATATTATAGGTCTAGAACCTTCTAGATTTTAATGTCACTGCTTTACCTTGGCCTTATGTATTTCTAGGTCTCCACTCTTTTTATACCATTAGATAGCTTACTGTACAGTAGTTTATGGTAGGCCAGACTTACATGGTCTATGCATTATTCTATAGCATATATAAAAGGCTGAGTCCATGCCTGGATTTTTCCAGTCTTGCACACTTGAGCCTTTGCCTTATACAAGTCCCTAACTCATTATTCTTGCCTAGTTCCCTGATCTCTAGTTAAAAGGCCTCTAGCACAAGCCCAGATCACATCTATCAATGCCAGCACAAGATTTCAGCCCATTTTAATTAGTCAACATGATAGTTATGTTTCAGGAGTTGTTTTAGAAGTGAGGGCAGATGTTAAAGTATCTTGGAGATAAATGAAAATGTCAGGAATAACAGCATCAATTTATATCTGACTGAAACTGAAAAATAACAGGAAGAGGCAAGAGAAAACAAAAAACAGGAATGGAAGGTAAAGTAAAATGAAGTTTAAAATTGCAACAGAGTGAACTAGAGGAAATAAAATGTGAACTAAAGATGTACTAAATAACTAAGAACAGAAACTGACTGAAGTTAGAGTTAAATTGGAAAGGGAACAGAGAGTTAGAGGAACTTGTACTGTTATGACTCTGAATCCCAGAGGCTAAACCTAGACAATGGATGGGAGGAGGAACACAAAAGGAAACCCTAGAGGAGACTCTAAAGAAGAGCAACCAAGGAGGGATCAATGAAGGAGGACTTGGAAGAGACTCATGCCCATGCAACTGAGGGCCTAATCCTGAAAGGGTTAAGATCCAAAGAAGTGTGTAAAGCAAGATACAAGGTGATTAAGTCTGGAGAGACTTAACTACCTGTACCTGCCCCTTATATATGGTCTAGGGAGGCACATGGACCAACTACTACTAGCCTACCCTAAGGTACTGCTATCTATGGACACCAATAGCAGTAAGGTCACACTATTAAATAAGGGAGGAAAGAGCATGGAGTGGGAATTAAGAGTGAGGCAGTGGCCTCATGGATCAAGGGAGTAGAATGGAAGAGAAGAAAGATCTCATAATAGAAGATCAGGGTTGCACATGAGAACAGAGATTTCTGCCACAGATAAGATCATAGATCCAAGGATCCATCAGATCCATGGAAATATAACCAGATCTAGATAAGGAAGATCTATTGGCAGATTCTGGGAAGATCCCAGTTCCTAATCATGTGACCACTGACCATAAGGTACTCATAGGAATAGCCAAGCCCCAGGCTAGGGTTAACCTGAAAAGGAGTATTATTCCCACAATCACATGATGTGAAAGTGGTGATTGCACAAGATACATAACATGTACTAATTGTTATGTTTTCTTTTTCCTTTTTCTCTTTCTCCTGTCTTAGCTTCAGCTCTTCTTGCACCTTAGGTGCTCTCTTGTTCACTTGTCTTTGTAGATTCCGCTCTCCTCACACTCTAGCCTTACCTAGACCACTCTCTTGTTATGCCCTTTGCCCAGGCCTTCATTTCTCATCAGCTGACTCATAATTGTTTCATCTCTTTCCACCTGTTTCCATATGGATACCTTACTTATCATTCATTAGCCTGATTACTCATTTCATCTCCACTTCAACTCTATTAACTGTACTATAAAGTAGTGCACTTCTTGTTCTCTCTTCCTCACACTACTTCTATCTTGTGATCACCTCATAGTCCCTGCACTCATCCTTGTACCTATGTACTTGAAATTCATTGCTTGTGTCCTGACATTTAACCAGAGGATCATCAGCATCTGATCTTGGCACACCCCTGGAAATGTAGCTGGTACCACTGAGGCACAACACTTTGTTTGTCACCTTCCACTCATCTTGAAGCTTACCTTGGGTTTGCTTCATCCTCTTTACTCACAGCAAGGTCAATGCCTGTCCCTACCCAGGCCTAGCATAACACTAATAACTGGAAAAAAAAAAAGTATAAGTATAACTGGAGTAAAGTGGAGCAGTAATAGAGGGCTAGAGCTATATAAAGGAGAATCAGGAAGCTAGAGTAGTTTGCTGGTAAGCACTAGGATATAAGTACCAAGCATTAGCTGGAATAAAATCAGATCTAAATTCCAGGATATAACAAGTCTGTTTTTTATTTCCATTATTTTATCTTTTTTCATTTTAATCAAACCCTGTGATGGTCTCTAGCATGTGACCATGGGAACTTCAAAGCATGTGATGCAAATGATTGCATAGTCATGTGATCAGAAGCATATGATTGTGCAAATAAGTAGCCTAATCAAGAATAACTCTAGACTAAGGCTAAGTTCTTTACTTCAGAGTATTTTCCTATACAAGGTATCAGTCATGTGATGTGGCAGATCTCAGATGAGATCCAGGTACAGTCCCCAATGATATCTGATCCTCAGATCTAGATTAGAATCTATATCTGTTGCAAAGATCCAAATGGATCTTCTTAGCCTTGCTGCTACCATGCCTCTTTCATATCTCTAATCCTGTGTGCTTCCTTTCCATTCTTCCACATCCTCATGGTGTGGTCTTCTTTTTCATTCCATCCCTTGATCCATGAGGCCACTGCCTTACTCCTTATTTCCACTCCATGTCTTTTTCTTTCCTTATCTATAGCTGAGCAGTTACTGCTATTGATATATATAGATAGTAGACCTTAGGGTAGGCCTCCTATACTTGGTCTGTGCACAGACCCTGGCAATATATAAGGCAGGGGATACAAGTTGGGTCTCCCCAATCTTGCTCTCTTGACCTCTTAGCTGGTTATATAGGATAACTTTCCTACTGGCATTTAGGTTTATACAAGAGCAGTGGTCTTATCCTTTCTTTTATTGCCTAGTTAGGGGCCACTAGCTAAAAGCCTCACCAGTTTCCCAGGATAGAATTAGGAGTGTTTACCAAGGAACTTGAATATCAAGGATAGAATAGTAGTTACCATTATATCCTGCTCTTTATTAGCCATTGATTATATTCTTTAATATCCAGCTTCCCTTTCATTCCCAAGCCAGGAAGCTCAGAGCAGAACTCTGCAGTATTCAGGTCTATGCACTATACCATAGCATATATAACCCTAGTCTTAATTGCTCTGAACTTTTTAGTCATGAGTATTATACACTGGCACTACTTAGATAGGGGCTATGTTTATTTTTACTCTAAGCTAAGTTCTCTTTACTATTTACTATCTTTGACTACTTTCTTTGATTTTATTTTATCTTATCTTACTTTACCTCATCTTTTACCTTATTGTAGCCTAGACTTTCTCTGATATCATGGCCTAACCCTCTAATGTTATACCTTATCTTTGCCTTGCTTTCTTTTACTAATTACTCCCTATTTGCCATTGGTTTCTATTTAGTTTCCCTTTGCCCTATTTTCTTATTTAGCATTGTTCTCTGTATACCAGCTATTTCATGTATTCCTTGTGGCCTAGTTCATGCATACTTTGTAGCAATATATAAAGCAAGGGCATAGACTGGTTTTCCAGTCTAGAGCACTTGTTTACTTGTTTACCCTGTTTCCTAGTGCCTTCTCTAGGCTGCCATTCTTTTGTTCCCCCAGTTTTGGGCACCCCAAGGTGATTTTCTCTTGCTATTGGTCTAGATCCATAACAATGAGCATTGAGCCTATAGTTCTAGTTTTCTAGCTTTACTCCTATTTAAATTGCATTCTGGCTGCTATTTGGGTCCTATCTTTTCCCTTAACTACTCCCCTATCTGTGTCCAGGGTCTGAGGTTGCAGTGTGAAGCCCCTAGAATCTAGGGCTTAATATAAGAATATTGGCTTTTTAATCAGCAAAGAGAAATCACATGGTGGTTGGAGTATGGAATCAAGAAGTGTAAAAACATTTTAAAGCTCAGACACATTGTTTACATGTATATGTTTGTTTGCATCACCAAACAACATCAAATGTATCATATTTTTATTATAATTATAGTGTTCAGATGAAAAATACATAAAGCATTCCAATAGAGTCTTTGTTTTCAAATGGTCATATCTTTATAGCCACTGGGCCAAATCACATGACCTATGGGCTGAATGGTAGCCAAGAGTAAGTATTATATTTGGTCTCACCAATGTGAAACAAAACACCCATGGGTGTTTGCAGGGTACAAAGCATCCTGAATTTAGATTAGACATTGGAACACTTTTTGGAGTCACTGTATATATAGCCTAATGTTTGCATGGTCTGTCATATTTAAAGAGTGCATTTAACCCTTACTATTGTACCATGGTACCCAACATTACAACTGCCAGCTAAGCAAGATTCAGGCTTCTCAGGACAAAGAACCCATTCAAGCAGCTCTCAAATCCATCAATGTATCAGGAATCAAATCAGATGGTCTGCATACACTTTTTCTCTGAGAGACACATGAAGAGCAACCTGCCTGTGATGCTGCTACTGAGCAGATGAAACAAATAGCAGAACAGGAGCAAATACATATGAAACAAAAGATAGAGAAGCAACAGATTCTAATGGTAATCGATCCCTCCTTGTTGTAGTGCAACGGCAATTTCAGAGATGCAACTCGTTTCCCTGGTATGGCCTCTACTGGAGTACAGTGATAAAAAAAATACATAGCATATAGACAGTCACTGTTAAAAATATAAAAACACCACCATCAGATAGAGAACTATTTTTCATTTGAGAGCCAATCAAAAATTAAAATTTTGCTCTTTGAGTAACAGGATGTTGTGCTATTGAGTCAACAAGCTAAGGTGACCCGTTACCCGGTCATGCGCAGTTATAAGGACACATGTTCAAGAAAAAAAGGAATGAAGTATTTTGATGGCTAATGCGTGCGGTCACTGTCTCCAAACATCCTTGTGTCTGTGAATCCGCCCATTCTGCAAATATTGTTCAGTGCTACCCACTTCAAGTCGTCAAGTAACGACCTACAATCATTATGACATCGAGCATCCCACTGGTCGCAGTCAAAACGCTAATGTCCTCGAGTGGATCGCCATCAATGAGGATAAGGTCGGCGTAGTAACCGGGCTGAACCTTGCCCAGTTCATCGGGATGCAGCATGATCTCACCACCTAGCGCGGTAGCGGATAGAATGGCCTCCATGGGCGTGAAGTCAAGAAGGTTGACAAAGAGCTCGAGGTCTTGGTAAGAACTAAAACAGATTAGCTTGCTTCGATCTGCAGGAAGCAATAAATCGCATATACCCATGTGGCGTCCATGCAAAGCTAACAAGAACAAGAATTAAGCCGTACACTTTGATCGGACATGAAAGATATACGCACCCATAATCACCGCCTGGAAGAATTTTGATGCCACGTCTTTTCATCTCCTTCAGGGCAGCAATACATATATCTAGCTCTCGTCTATACTTCTTTGCGGCAGATCTCCTGAAACCGACTACAAAGTAACGTGAGTCTATGCGAGCAGGAATGAATATGTACGGAATCATACACTCTGCTTTCTCAGCGACGAGCATTGACGAGTACAGGATATTCAAGGCCGGAGCGACATATACGCGGTCCTTTTGTGCTTCAAGAGCATCCATAGATTGATCGGAAATGAACGCTATATGGGTTTAGCAGGATGGCCCCGTTGAATGACGAGAACCTACAACAGTGGTAAAGAATGTCGATCCCGTACTGAAGGCACTGACGGACGGCTTTGTCGGAGCGCGCATGGGAGCAAACACGGATGCCCTTGGCATGAGCAGCGTCAACACCAGCAGCGACGAGCTCGTCCGAGAAAGTGGTGTCCTCAGCGCGAAGGTCCTCGAGGATCTCGTCACCACTCATGGATAGCTTGATCTGAGTGACACCACTGCAGTCAGACGGAAAAATGCAGGCGAAATGGGAGGAAATACAAACGCTGTCGACACCCGCATCAGCAAAGGTGTTGATGGTCGCTGTGATATCCTCGGCTGTCTCAACATATGTAGTGATTCCTTCACACAGAGCACCACCGCGTGGAGCCATCTAACGAATTCAATACAATGTCCTAGCCGAAGGCGCAATTTGAGCACTTACCTCCTGGCCATTAGCCAGATAGCGAGGGCCGGGAATGTCACCAGCCCGGATAGCGTTACGAATAACAAGGTCCATGCGCGGTTTAGCTGCCGCTGCACCCACTGAGGACGCTGAGTAGGTCTCCGAAGAAGTCCACGAAGAAGTAACGACGCACAACACATAGTGTAGCCGCTATCTAAGAACTGTCTCGCGCTCCTGGTTGACAGGATTGTATGCTCTTCGATAGGCAACGCAGTGATGTCATCAAGGGTACGCGAATTAATGAAAGTCGCATGCGCATGGGAATCACAGAGGCCGCTCATAAGAGTGCGGCCCCTGCCCTCGATGACGAGGGCGCCCTTCAGTGTCTCGGGTGCGAGATTGCCACCAACGCTGATAATGCGCTTTCCTTTGACGAGGACATCACCTCGGTACGGCGCTGCGCCAGTGGAATCGAGGATGCTAACGTCCACAAATGCAACGACCGTATCATCACTATCTGATCTGATTTCCACATCAGGGACTTTCAGACGGGGGTCTGCCTTGGTCTGGTCGAGAGATCAGTCGATCGCCCCTTTACTCAACCGATGCATTTTACCAGATCGACACCATGGAAAGATGGACGATTGGGATCCCATACCTCCCCCAACCCGTTAATATTCACAATCTCGGTGGTCTTCGGGGGAGCATTCGGAGCCATCATCCTGTGCAGAGTCAGCACCACGGGAGGGAAATAGTAGCCAAACCATAAAACGCGCCATCGTGGAGGTACCCATGTACTAGTTGCGGGGATAGCGGTCGGATCCCAGCTAGAAGACGTGCTGGTTAGATAGCGTACGCCGCATTGCTTGTAGGATTGATCACCCACTTATAGTTGGCTGGAAGCGCACGTTGAACATCCAATGCAGCCATAGCTTGAGTCGCGGCTGTGTTTGAAGAGGGCAGATACGACAAGTCCACGGTGCTGGGTTCCAGCTTATATACTACCGTCCAGGAAGGTGTCCCTAGCACGAAATAGAAAGGTGTCCCTGGGTTCTGGCTCATACATTATCGGCATCTTCCGCGAAAGCATCACGAGAATGCACGTTTCATGTCCCAGCGGAACTGGTTCAAAACACCAGCTGACCACATTTAATTTCTTCAGAGCAAGGCGGGGTCCAGATGGCGAATGTTCATCTTTCAACAGCCTGATAAAATGACCATCTAAATCGTTTCTTGTTGTCATGGGCAGACAGAAGATCGGGAGGCACTTGGGGGTTCTTATCATCCGTTGAGGATCGTTTTCCGAGCCAGTAACCATACGTCCACCGCTCCGATAGACTATACATTGAGCACTCGAACTAAGTGCGGGGACGAGAGATTGAGCTGTGTCAACGTCGTGGAACGGGGTGAGGCTTCGGATTCGAAAACAACCTCGGACGATGGGTAAAGTAAAGCAGACTGCCAAGTGTAATGCAATGCAATGAAGAGTCTCTTGTTGTGGCGTTAGCACGAGTGCTGGCTCATTTTGTTGGACATACGGAAATCCAAACGGTAATACTCAGCAGATGTGGTTTTGAGTTGCGCGAATGGATCGCTCAAGGTTATCCTTATCTTGTTTCGAAAGGTGAAGGTTCCCCTGTTCTTGTTCTTGAGCAAGTCAATGCACGCCACGACTTGCTACGACGATGATCTTGGTGTTTTCGGAGGACGAAAGCAGACTGCTGACGCCCTCCAAAGGTTTTCACTGACAAGGAAGTCCAGAGTAAACACCGTCGAGCCCATGCGAGCGGAGCGTGATTTCACCGACGAGTGTTCCCGCAGATGGGACAGCCTCCATGGGCGAGTGCAGCATACGCGGAGTAGAAATCAGCATCCAACGGCTCAAGATCTTGAACTCATCGTGAAATGCCGACGCTTTCCCCCAATCCAAGGTACATCTCACTATTACTGTACAATGCTAGATGTGCCACAATCACGGGAGGGATCTACGGGCAATTGAACAAGAACAATTGCTGGTTGACCGAAAGCAGTGTTGGCCAGAGTGGACACAATCAGTTCACTGCCCAGTGTCTCGAAGAACTGATTCGCGAGGGTTTTGGTCCATTTGACTGTAACATCTTCTGTACACTAGAAGCAAGTCGATTGGGAATATTACTCGACTAATAAAAACTAGGAGGACGAGTCTCGACATTTTGGGGGCAAGCACAACAGACCAGACCCAACGTGCACACGGAATAGAGAAAGAAGGCACCAACCTCCCTGGACCCCAAGCAGAAAGACGAGCCAGCGCAACTGCTCAGTAGACGTTAAACGATAATCACGAAGCCATTTCTCTTCCAGAGCAACGAAGTGATTTGGACCCATCACTTTACCTGACACCATTGGAAGCGACCAAGTACTACGGCGCCCAACGGCGAGCAAGTTCTACGTGACGAATGCATCCGCGAATTGCAGTGCAAATGTCAGAAGAAGCGGCTTCAAAACGTCAGCGCGGATGAATAGGGAAGCGAGAGTACACCGACGATCGGACGTTCCCATTACACCGGCCCAAGGGGCAGCAAAAATACCGAGGCGGATACTCCACACCGCTCACTTGAGATGACAGATAGCAACCATGCACCCATAAACTCTGATATCCTCAGAAGAAATCCTCCATCAGGGATCCCACGAGTCGGCGCAAGCCCAGCGGGGATATCTCGTTGAGTTATGAACAGCGTGCACGGCGAACTCGTCACCGGGAGTGCTAAAGTTTAGTGGCACCAGAGGACACGGTGACCCTCCCGCGAACTTGGACCCTTAGGTTCTACACCAGCCGACCGCATCGTTGCTGTTCTGCCCCATCGCCTTGAAACCACAAGCAACGTGTTCTATCACCCAAAGATGTGAATTCCTCACTGACCGGATGTAGGCCCGATAGTTCAACTAGTGGAGAGAGTCGCCTCAGGGTTGAGTTTTTATTAGCATGTTGAGCATGCCTCAGCACTTCTTCCGAGGGCATCGGCAATCATTTGAAGCGATCCATCCATGCTCGAGTGCTAGCACCATACCTCTTATAGAAGCCTCTGGGCCCCCCCGCACGTAAGATCATTACGTGTGACCTGGAGAGGAATGGATTAAAAGTTCGCTGAGCGGCGATGTGGTATCAGTCGCAAATTAAGCGGAAGGTGCTAAGGCGGTCCATGACGTACACAGGGATACAAAAGCAGTCATGATAAGGCATTCAATGAGTGGTGTATGCCCAGACATCGCGTGCTGCAGGCTGAGCGATCCACGCGGCAACCATTCTAATCGCAGCTGAGCCTGCAGGGTAAATAAGGTAGACAACCGTTCAAGATGCGAACACGCCTGGTGAATGGTGATGAGTACCGTCAATTCTTCCCAGGCTTCGTTAAGCAATTCGAAGAACCTGGTATCATAAAGACGTCGCGGCCCGAGTTGAAGCCGCATACGATGAGATGCGGTCGCTGTCGCAGACAGACTCCAAAGCGGGGGTGAAAAGTGTTGACTCGTGAGATCACCTTTTGCCTGCCCTTTGCTCCGGTTTCACTACAAACATCGAGGCAGAGGCAGAGGCAGAGGCCTTGACGGAAGAGATCGTCGTGAGGGCGATGGCACTCAGCATACTTTGGATGCCGGCTACACGCAGGAGAATTGTCTGATTGGCAAAGTGAGTAGATGGCAAGGTGACTGGACCTCACCAAACCAGCAGGACATGTAACCTGGGGGACTTTCTTTTCCTTACCCATCCCCGCCGACTCCCTGCTCGCTGCGCTGAGAAGCAAAGGTGCGTCTCTTCGGTCTCCCACGGTGTGGCCATGTACGACTAAACAGAGACAAACACCCGCTCGACGTTCCTCGCGCGCCTCTCTCGGGTAGTCCAACCCAGTGCGAAATGTACTCGCCGGCCTCAGCGTTTCGCTCACCGTCCCCTTCCTTCTCGCAGTCGTCGTTCAAGTATGACGACTCCTCATCCGAGAGTGAAGTCGGATACGCGCACACATCTGCCCCCGATGAGACCGCCGGGTCACCTGGGCCGTCCTCCGCAGCGCAGACGGCAGAGCACGGCACCGACACCGTGACGTGTCTCTGGGACGACTGTGGAATCATATTTACTCACCTACCCACTCTCATTGAGCACATCCACACCAGTACGCGTTCTCTATCCCCCTGCACACGCGGCCTGTTAACCTGTGTCTGCCAGCCCACATTGGCGTCCACAAATCGAACTACACTTGTGAATGGGCTACGTGTAACCGCCGTGGACTCGCGCAGACCTCCCGCTTCGCACTCATCTCGCACATCCGTTCGCACACAGGAGAGAAGCCCTTTATCTGCTCTCGACCAGGCAAGTCGCCCCTTTTCTTGGAGTGCTGGCCTCTCCTCTGACCGCGTGAAGAGTGGGACAAAGCCTTTACCCGGTCCGACGCCCCCGGACGACACCTGCGCCT